>JABUQX010048134.1:0-10824 GCA_015478945.1 Trachelipus rathkii
AGTAAACACAATTCTTATATATATATTTAATATATATAATATATATATATATATATATATATAATAATTATATAATATATATATATATATATATATATAATATATATATATATACTATATATTATATATATATATATATATTATATATATATATTTATATATATATATAATCATATATATATTTATATATATATTATATATAATATATATATATATAATTTATATATATATATATTATATTATCTATATATATTATATATATATATATATATATATATATATATAATATAATATATATAATATATATATATATATCATATAAAAGGAAATTAATAAATGCATACAATTCTTACCAAAAAATTAAAAATAAAGTAAAGAACTAAAAATTTATTGAACCTCACACCATTAAGTAATTTAATTTTGTCAATTATACGGTATTATAAACTTTTTCAGTATTAAAAAAACTACGCAAGAAAACGAGCCATTAAATTCACATGTACCATATATATATATATATATAGTAAATATATATATATATATATATATCTATATATTATATATATATATATATATATATATATATATATTATATATAATATTATATATATATTATATATTATATATAATATATATAGTATATATATATATATACTATATATATATAATATATATATATTATATATATATATATTAATATATATATATTATTATATATATTATATAATATATATATATATATTATTTTTATATATAATATATTAATATATATATATATATATATATATTATATTATTAATATATATATATATATAGAGTATTATATATTATATATATATAATAGGTATATATATACATATAATATATATTTTATATATATATATATAATATATATATATATATATATATATATATATATATATATATATATATATATATATATATATATATATATATATATATATATATTATTATATTATATATATATATATATATATATATATATATAAATATATATATATTAATAATATACTATATAATATAATAATATATATATTATCCATTGCAATTGTTATGTTATAAGTAAGGAGAACAAATGAATTTATTTCCATTAATCATATGAGATATTTTTGAACACTTTTGTAAAAACACTTGTGAAAAATAACTCTAGTTACATTTCAAGTGCAACACACACAAGAAGGATAGAACTTACTCATAGTAGGTACTCAATTGCAATATCAATTAAAATAGCAAGTAATAATAACAATAATAATAATAATAATAATAATAATAATAATAATAATAATAATAATAATAATAATAAATAATAATAATAATAATAATAATAATAATAATAAAATAATAATAATAATAATAATAATAATAATAATAATAATAATAATAATAATAATAATAATAATAATATTATTATTGGGATTACATTAAGCTCAATCCTTAAACCCAATTACTTAAATTTAATCATATTTACATTATTTTGGGGCTCATAGGACACAACATTGTGTTGCAATTAGTAGCCCCATTTCAGAAATTGTATATCATTATTTGTATTTACTACAACTAAATATTGTTAATAATGTTAAACTTAATAATATGTATATTGTTATTATTATTTCATTTTTATTATTATTATTATTATTATTATTATTATTATTATTATTATTATTATTATTATTATTATTATTATTATTATTATTATTATTATTATTATTATTATTATTTTATCTATTTATTATTATAATTATTCTTATTATTTATTTTTATTATTAATTATTATTATTATTATTTTATTTATTATTGTTATTATTATTATGATTATTAAATATTATTTTTTATTATTATTATTAATTATTATTATTATTAATTATTATTTTTTATTATTATTATTATTATTTTATTATTATTTATTATATTATTATTATTATTATTATATTATTATCAATTATTATTATTATTTTAATTATTAATTATTATTATTATTATTATTAATTCATTATTATTATCGTAATAGTTATTGTTTACTTATATTATTGATTTCACTATTATTAGTATAAATATTATCCTTTCCTATCTTTACTTTTTTATATATTAAAGAAAATTGACTAGCTTAGGATTAGGAATTGTATTATATTATAATAAAGAAATTATAATAGATCATTTTTCTATTTAAATATTAAATTCAATATGAAACAAGGTATAATACTCCATGGGCTCAGGAAGGAAAACGTTCCCTCCGAAGACCATTTCCATCTCACTTGAATTTTTATATTAAATTTTTTTTGATGAGGTGAAATATTTAATTTCTTTGACAGAATAAACATTTTTGATTCTTTTATTATTATTATAATTATTATTATTAGTATATGTAAAACGGGGCTACCAGAACACTTTCTTCATTCGGTCGCAAATATGCTGGTAGACGCTTCGCTCCCCGTTTTACATTCTACTTGTAAAGGTTTGTTTACGAGAATGAAATTGAAATTGACTTATAATAAAATTTTCGTAACAAAATAATGGAAATATTGTGTTCATTACACAAACACGAAACTAACGAAATTGTAAATCACGTAATTTTTTAAAAATAGTGAAATTAAATAATAATAATTCTAAGTATTATTATGAAGCTTCTCATTCGCAATATACGCAAAATAATAATAAACCATTAAAATATTCACCAAGAATATATTTAGAGAAAGTTATTGATAAATATTACAAAAACAATAAAGATATAAAAAATAATTATGATAAAATATTAAATCTCAATGATGAATTAGAAGAGACATTTCAACAGGAGATAAAGAATTTCAAAAGAAAAAATTCATTTAATGTTCATTTTAAAATTTATAAATTACTACAATTATGTGGTGTCAAATGTAATATATCTGATTTTCAGAAAGTTTCTAATAAAAGAGAAATTACATTAAATGAATACAATGAAATGTGGAAGAAAATATGTGAGATTAACAAATGGGATTTAATCAAGTAAAAAGGATATGAGCATTATATTTAAAAATTTTAAATATAATTTTTTCCTTTTATTTTTGATTCAGTAAATATTTTACTAAGGATATGTAACCGATCAAGGTTTTTAAATGATTTTCAAATTCTTCAATATTTTCTTTATTGAAAAATTTTACATCTAGGAGTTCTTTAATTCTATCTGTATCTGCGTTAATGAAACAAAGGTTTTGTTGTTCCCCATTTCTACATCTTTGGAGTTCTTTAATTCTATCAGTATCTACATTTATTTTATGTTTATTACTTTTTTCATGAATTTTAAAATTTTTAATATTTATATGACAAACTTTACAGTAATTCATATTTTTTATTTTTCCATCATCTGAATCATCATCTGAATCATCATCATCTGAATCATCATCTGAATCATCATCATTTTCAAAATTTAGTGCTTTTATTATTCCTTTTTGAATATCTATATATTTATTAATTTTTCTAAAAAGATCTTTTAATTCTTCGATATCATTACTTGTAAAGGTTTCTAGTTCTAAGAGTTCTTTTATTCTTTCGGTATATACTATACCTCATTAATTTTTGAGAGTTGATTTTGTAAAGCGTTCATTTATTATAGAGAAAAAAAAGATTTTGATTACTTACAAAAATCTTATATCATGATATTTTCCACCCTGATATTTCATTTGAAAATTGTTCTCGTTGAAAAGTTTAATTTGATTATCGTTTAATTTATTCACATATCTTTTTGGAAGAAATACATTAGTATTCTCATCTTCTCCTATACGTAGAGTAGCGATGATTGATGGACCATATCTTGTATCTACTTTTCTTAATTCAACAATATCATAAGGAGCATCCTTAATTAAATCTGACAATTTTGTAGTATGTGAAAAATCAGATGTATAGTTCAAAATATTTAAAAGCTCTGATTTGTTTTCCATCTATTTATTATAGAGGAAAAAAAGTTTATATTGTTATGATAAATTATCTCCATAGTTTCTTTTTATTTCAGGATCAGCATTATCAGAACTATATACTACATTTCCAAAGTCATCGCTTATAATAATATTTTTCATCTCTTTATTTTTTTCTTCAATGTCGTTATTAATTTTTGCTGAATAAGCAAGTTCATAAATATTTGTATCCTTTTTATTCTCAATCTCATTAAACTCAACCGTCTCAAGAGGTTCATCTCCTAACATAATATTTTTATTAATAAAGTTATACCCTACAAAAACTTGAACAACATGCATTTTTACATTATTAGTATCAACGTTTGATTGAATCTGAATAACATCTCCTTCATTCAGACGAAGATCATTAACTCTGATTTTGGTAAAGAATTCATCTTGATATTTGTCTAAAGCTAAGGGATATTCATTTCCGTTAATTAACAATTTCACTGATATATGTTGATTTATATCTTGCGAGGTCAATATAACTGTATCAATGAATCCTTCATAAGGCATAACATAACCAGTTTTCTCAGAAGCACCTCCTTTCATGCCGAATACGAATGGGAACTTCCCCAATTCTAATTTTGAATTTGTTTGAAAAATTATTGTTTCGTAAGCACATGTTTCTTTTTTAAAATTATTTATATTTTCACTAAGAGTTGAAATCTGTTTATTAATCGTTTTTAAGACGTTTTCAAAACCATCTTTTAACAGAACGTTATTATGCATATCAAAGAGTTGAGATTTTATTTCTTCAACAAATTTTTTAATATGATCACCTTCAGATTGTAATTCAGTTATTGATTTATTCATATTTCCCGTCTGTTTTAACATTTTATCAACCTTACTTCTTGTTTCTTTTACTAAATTATCTGTATAAAATTTTGTAGTAACATCGTTTTCTTCTCGAGGATTAGCCGCATTTGCCAGCCTTTTATTTTCGATATCAAAATTACCTTCCTCATCTAAATATTTAAATCCAATTCCTGACAGTCCTGGAGGTCCTCGCGATCCTGGTGGTCCACTTCTTGTTAGAGGTCCTTCACCAAAGTTATTAACACTCATTTATTTTAGAGAAAAAAAGTTCTTGTAGAATTGAGTGAAAATTTAATTTCAATACGGTTACTCCGAAAAGAACGAATAAACACAAATGACCGCAAATGACTTCATTCAATTTTTGTATTTGATACGTTGAATAGACAATATCGCATTGTATATAATTTTCAAATTCAGTCGGAGGTTCAACACCGAATGAATCGAAATAATAGCATAAGTTATTACAATTCTTAATCAAATGTCCAGTGAGTTCCCTGAACTTTAATTGATCCAAATTTTAAGATTCACATTTTCTTTTTATTTAAGATTTCTGTTTTGGAAGAGCATCTCTCATATAAATTCCTTCAAAGTTTGGAATTTTAAGTTGATTAACATATTTCATAAGATCATATTGACTCAACGCTTTCATCGGAATATTCAACTTTTGTATGGTTTTAAAAATAAACCCTCGCCAGTTTTTCGACGAGGGTATGGTTTTAAAAAAAGACCTTTTCCATTTGTTTTCTTTTTTTCCATTTGAAGATTATGCCTTCTAGTCTCTTCTAATTGCTTTTGTGCCGTTTTTTTTATCATTTACAGTTTTAGCAATAGCACTAGCTCCACCAGCAAGAGAACCGATTGCACTTGCAGCTGCTAGTAATGTTGGAAGTGTTATTAAAAATCATCCATGTTTTGCCAAGGCTGTTACTTGTGATATGCTTAATTTTAAATTAAATGGTATACCTTTTAAAAATTTAGCTTTTTGAGTTTGAGTTAGGAGAAGAGATATATTTCCTTTATCCTTTGGATTAATTCTAAATGATATAGAAGATTTTTTATTTACTGCGTTGTTTAACTTCTTTACCTGATTTGGTGTAAGATATACTTTCATATCGTTGTACGTCATTTATTTTATTATTATTATTATTATTATTATTATTATTATTATTATTATTATTATTATTATTATTATTATTATTATTATTATTATTATTATTATTATTATTATTATTATTATTACTATAATTATAATTATAATTATAATTATAGTTGTTGTTGTTGTTGTTATAATTAGAATTATGAATTATAATTAATAATTATAATTATATTATAATTATAATTATAATTATAATTATAATTATAATTATAATTATTATTATTATTATTATTATTATTATTATTATTATTATTATTATTATTATTATTATTATTATTATTATTATTATTATTATTATTATTATTATTATTATTATTATGTATTTATATTAATTATTATTATTATTATTATTATTATTATTATTATTATTATTATTATTATTATTATTATTATTATTATTATTATTATTATTATTATTATTATTATTATTATTATTATTATTATTATTATTATTATTATTATTATTATTATTATTATTATTATTATTATTATTATTATTATTATTGTTATTGTTATTGTTTATTATTATCATTTTTATACTTATTGTTATTAATTATATTTCGGGTCTCAAAGGACACGACACTGTGTTGCAATTAGTAGACCCCTTTCAGATACTAGGGAAATTATTTTGTTATTATAATTAATTGCTATAATGTAGTTGTAAAATGTTGTACTATGTAAACAATGTAAATTTTCTTATCTGAATAAAGTTTTAAAATTGAAAAATTATTATAATAAAATATCACTTTAAACCAATCCTGAAGTTCAGTTTTTCTACTGATGTATGTAAAAATGTAGATTCTGATTACATCCATAATAATTATCAAAAATCTATTGCAAAAAGATTTAAAACCCTGTCCCATAAATTAAAGGTAATAAATAATAAATTGAGACATGAAAATGTCTTGGAATTACAAGAAAGAGAGAAAATGCAGCACAAGCTAATCTCTAAAACACCTAAAAATGGTGAATTGCGCTTGTTTAACTAATCAAGAAAGCTTTCGAATCTTTTCTGGATGTTGGTTAGAATTATTGGTCTTCATCCTGACAATGGTGGAATTATAAAACATGTGACCAAACAAACAGAACACTGACCGGTCTCATAAAGCTTTTATAATCTTTTCCCATTCAAATTTCATCTGGGGACTTGATCCCAGACCCACAAATTGATGACCAAACTTTACCAATAACCAACTCTCTTGTTAAAGACAATTTAATTACTAAATCAAAGTGAATGTATGTGTAAAGTATAAAAATTGATAAAGGGATAATGAAAATGAATCAATTAATTTTAAGTTAATTTTAATGTTACGTTAAAGTAAATTGGAGAAAATTTTGTATTATAAAAAAGGTAACTCCAATTTGGGTAATTAGGAATATAGGTTAAGGATTATTATATTTCTCTATTCATTAATTAATATAATTTTTTTATTTTGAAGTTTGAAAATTTCATACTGTAATTAAAATTAGACAAAGGTTATGAATAAATTTTTGTTAAATATTACTGTGTCAATTTAAAATTAACGTTAATATGTTAGAGATATGCTTGGAAAAAGTATGAATTGGTTACGTCAATTAAACACAATTAATCTTATTTTAATGACGCTAACCCAAAAGTTTTTTTACCAAATACAAAAAAAAAAAAATAAGAATAAAAAATAAAAAATAAAAAAAAAAAAAAAATAAAATGTAAGCAACAATAAAGTTAAATTTTAGGAGAAAAGAAACGAATTTTGATTTAGGTTTTCACTTTCATAATAAATTAAAGACTGAATCAAAATGTAAAATCATTTTTTTCCTTTTTGAACTTGCTTCAACAAACTTGAAGGTTTTGTACTTCAAAGAAGGATTCCTCTACGTCTGAGTGAAGTTTAAGTCTAAGAAAAGGCTTACCGGCAATCAAGAACAACAGCAGTTGTTCTAATTTAATAAAGGATGAATATTGCTTTGGCATATTTTGGTTTATCTTCAAGAAAATTTTTTAGCTCTCTTTTTCGTTTTAAACTCTCCTTCCTTATAAGTGAACTTTAAAATCTAATTTAATAAAATTAAAATTTAAAAACTTAAATCAACTTTACCAACGAAAAACAAAATATCTTCTGTATCGAGGCAAGAATAAATGAGTTTTCTAATTGTTCAATTGAAAACGATTTGTCATTACATTTTTAAAATTCAATATTAGCGGATGTTCAAATTCAGATATTTGCATCACATCCACATCTTATATATATATATATATATATATATATATATATATATATAATATATATATATATATATATATATATATATATATATATATATATATATATATATATATATAATAGTTATATAAATAATTATAAATATATATTATAATATATATATATATATATATATTAATATATTATGTATTAATTATATATATATATATATAATATATATATATATATATATAAATATATATATATATATAAATTTAATATTATAAATATATTTATATATATAATATATATATAATTTTGGAAGGTGAAATGGCAGCCACATGACGAAACTTCGCAAAGCTTAGAGGAGAAGAAATTGTGTTTGGAAGTGTGTCAAGTAAAGTTAAATCATCATCTGCTGCTAACTGGCTCCTTCTCCAGTCAAAAAATGAGTTTCTGAAGCAGATCAAAGAGACCTCTGAGAATTCTTTATAGGTGAGTTTTGATCTAATTGTAAGAAATATTCAAGCAGAAATAATGAAGATAAAAAACTGTTTCCATTTTTGAAAACAATTGGACCAGAATTTAATTGTTACTTTTCTCATATGAAGATATAAAACTCTTTATTTAGAGGTTTAGTTAATCAATATTATAGATCTGTTTCTAAATATTTAATTCTAATATTTGATATTATTTGGATGAATAATGGCAGTGAGGTATTTTCAATTCTACTTTGTGAACTCATACTCCCTTAGATTCACTCTTGCCATGGAAAAGAATGTTTTCATTTAAACTAAAAAAATATTCCATTTTTTTTAATATCACATGATTTCATTCCAGAAATATCGACATATTTCGTATATGCATCGAAAAGAAAATGACGATTATTGGTTTTGCAAAATGGATGAAGAGAAAATTCCCTTACAGGTTACGTATCTTATGCATGGATCATGTTATTCTTTCGCTTTTTTCATCGGGCTTCTGTTAAATCATTTATTCCTTCCACATAAATTCATCTTTTAGATCATTCAAGTCATGTAGGAGAACAATTCTTTACTAAAATAAAAGAAATTTAAATTTTTTTTTTTTGAATAAAGGTAGATCTTGAGTTCCTTTGAACCAGAGTTGCAATTGCCCAGTTTGCCTTATCTGCTTCATTGTACTTGAACTTCCTATTTGTAATTTCTTCAACATTATTATGCATTAATTCATGATATATATATATATATATATATATATATATATATATATATATATATATATATATATATATATATATATATATATATATATATATATATATATATATATATATATATATATATTATATATATATATATATATATATATATATATATATATATATATATGTATGTGTATGTAGTATGTTTAAATGTAGTTACATTGTGAATGGATGGATGTATGTATGTATGTACGTATATAACATATAATATAATATGTATGTAATATGTAATATGTAATATTAATAATAATAATGTAATAATATTATAATGTAATAATAACATAATATATATAATTATAAAGTTATTAGTTAGACTTAATAATAACTAATAATAATAATAATAATAATAATAATATAATATGTATATGTATTAATAATATTAATAATAATAATAATATATATATATGTAATATGTAATGTAATAATATAATAATATATGTAATAATAATATGTATAATAATAATAATAATAATAATAATAATAATAATAATAATAATAATATACAATAATATATATAATATAATAATAATAATAATAATGCACATGTATGTATGTATGTATGTAATATGTATGTATGTATGTATGTATATGTATATGTAATATATATGTATGTATGTATGTATGTATATATACATATAACATATAATAACAATATATATATATATGAAAAAATAATGTGTGTATATATATGTATATAATAAATATATAATCTATATATAAATAATAAATATAACATATATAATAATATATATATATAAATACATATATATAAATAATATAATAATAATACATAATAATAATATAATAATAATATATGTAATATGTATAATAATATAATAATATATATATATATATATAATAATAATAATAAAAAATAATAATAATAATATATATATGTAATAATAATAATACTAATATTATCAATAATATAATAATATATGTATATATATAATATATATGTAATAATAATATCTTCAATAATAATAATAATATCATATAATATATAATAATAATATATGATATATATATATATATATATATATGTATAGCTATACATATAACTCTAAAGTAGGTGCGAGGTCTATACTATAAATGAGAGGGTTATTCTATATTAAAGGTGATGTTGCAATTAAAATTCTTAATTACCCTGATTGGGTAAAAATTAGGAAGGATATATATTATGCCTGGTTCCACTGAATAGGGAAAAGTATTTTTTATGATCCGTGATCACAAACTGTCTGTAAAAAAGTTTTTTTACCTGTAAGTTTTAGTTTTAAAACAAGTGAGATAATTTTAATTTCACCAATAAGTTCCAGTAATACAAAAAGATGAGAACACTTTCATTTTAATATAATAAAACAAAATAAATAAAATCAACAGCCAATTAGTTAAACCATTAGCATATTATTGAAGCGCGTTCAAAATTTAAGTTAATTCACCAAATATTATTTATCAACTCGAACTCGAGAATAGTTCTTTTAG
>JABUQX010048135.1:0-7500 GCA_015478945.1 Trachelipus rathkii
TTTGGTTGGTTGTGGGTTTTGTTCAATTAGCTTCGGGATTGTTTGGGTACATCTGTTGAAGCCTTTGCTTTTGTCTCAGAAGTTAAGAATATTTTATTATTATTTACTTAGTGTTTTACTTCTCATGCCTTAGTGTTATTATTAATCTTAGAACATACATTCTACATATGACACTTATACACCATTCACTATGACACTTATACATCACACATCATTCACCACTGTCACTTGACATTAACCCATAAACAACTGTACATTTTACACTTATACACATTGGCCACACACAACACATTCACTATACACTACATTTACTCATAGACACTTATCATTTTACTACTCACACACAGTCCACAGCAGACCTGAATTCCACAGATGTTACTTACCTCTCACACAGATTTACTTTACACACGCAGATTTACCTACACTCACACTACACGGCATTACTTACATCACTACAGTGTCAACACTACACACTACATCATCACACACACACATTCTGAACGCCTACACTCACGCACCTCACTTACACATAAGTATAATTATATAAACATTTTAGTTTTAAATTAAACACGTACATTTTAGAATTACTCATTCAATATAACTAAAATTATTTCCAAGTTTCTTAAAACTTCTATAATATATCAATCATTATCTTTGAACAAAGAATTTATTATTAGCTGTTATCACTTTTTGTTTATAAATTTTATAAACATCAAGGCTCGTAAATAAAACTTTACTAAAATTTTAATAAATTTTTATTAAAAACATATATTTTTACGTACCTTAAAGCATAAATCAGTATATATTAGTAAGGTCAGCGCCCCTTAGCATCCCCTCTACACCACACTATGCCTGAGCTTTTGATCTATGCTTACTGCTTACATCATCTTCTAGCCATGTAATAAGTATAAAAAGAAACAAATAAAAGTTCTTCTCTTTGCTAAACATATACAGTGGTATTTTTACTTTAAAATCTTTCTAAGTTCTCATTTAAAAATTAACAATATTTCACTTACCATTTATTTTTATTCACTCGATGTAATCTAAAATAATATTTTCAAGAGTTTTTTTAAATAATTTCGGGTTTTTCTTTATTATTAACTCTATGCAAACTACAATTCATCACGAGAAAACATAAGAATCATCACAACTCCTTACACATACGAACAGTGAACCGTCTCTCTGTAACATTTTGTAGATAATCCTGTTTTGTATCCCGGGGCGAAATTCTTAAGCCTAATTTCCAGTCAAAATATATTAAACTGAACCTTTTTCTGTAAATATGTTGGTGCACATAAACTACGTGCTTAGGGCTAAAAATTTAAGAATATCCTTTTGTTCTGTACGTCCTAATTTAATCTATACCTAGGTACTACAAGGATTCTGTTTATAAACAGTATCTCAATTTTTACCGTTTCCTATTTTTATAAAATATATTTCAGATTACTAATTCATGCTGGATCGGTAAGATCCTTTAAGCATGTAAGAAGGGAATTGTTTTCCTTACTTGTGATGGTCGGCATGTAGTTTTCCCCTAGTTCATTAAGGCTATTTACCCACCGGACGGCTCAGCATGATGCCCCACCCCAAAGCAGTCCAAACCCCGATGCGGACCCGCTTGCATCCCGTACCGCGTCCCCCGCCCCGCCGCGTGCGCCCGCAGTCGCAATATTTCCGCGTCCCCGCCGCCGCGTGCGCCGCAGGCGCAAATATTGCCGCGTTCCCGCCCGCCGCGTTGCGCCCGCAAGCGCAATATTTCCGCGCGAATATTTATTTAGAAACACATACAACACATCACGCACACACCATAAATCACACACACACAGCTCACACACACACACACACCCACCCCACATTCACTTACACATATAACGTATATTTATATAATTGATATTTTTATTTTATTATTATACTTAGTGTTATTTACTTCTTGCCTATTGTGTTATGATTATTTAGAACACACATACACAACCGCACACAGCCACACATTACACACACCATCACACACACTCGCCACCACCAACACTCACTTGACTACATATATGCGTATTAATTTATTAAATACATTTTAATTTTATTTTTATTATTAATACTAGTGTTGTATTTACGTTCAATTGCCTAATTGTTATTATTAAGTTTAGAAACCACACATGCACAACTCAACCACAATCACACACTACATCACACACACACAGCACACACACACACATACACACTCACTCACTTACACATATATCGTAAAATTTTTATTAAAATCATTTCTTGCTATTATCCGTTTTCTTATTTAATTTTAATAATATGGGCCCTATTGTTATTATTATTTAGAACACACAGTACACCATCGCAAACACGAAGCACACACATGACACAGCTACTATTACACACTTACACATACGCTCTCACCCTATCGATATTTGATGCCAGATCTTTGATGCCTTTCCTGCTTTGATGCTCAACTTTATGCTCAGTTTTTGATGTTGCAAAACTTTGATGTCTCAAGCTTTTTGATGCCTCAACTTTGATGCCCTACTGCTTTTGATGCCTCAGCTTTGATGCCCTCAACTTTAATTAGACTTAGCTTGGTACGTCACTTTTGGTGGTTGCATCTTTGATGGACTCAATCTTTGATGGCGTCATCTTGATACTCACCTATATTAAGTGATTCATCTTATACTGGTAGCAGTTACAGCTATCCAAACACTGTACCTTTAACACACTCACATGATCTCTTATTCACACATATGCAAATACACATAGACACTTACATCTCACACATCACACACACACACACCAAATATATATATCATATATATATAATTATATATATATATATATCATATATAATAGTATATATATTATATATAATATATATATATATACTATATATTTCATTCGCGGCGGAAAATTGCGGCCTGCGGGCCGCACGCGCGGCGAACGCGGAAATTAATTTGCTCCGCGGCGCACGCGGCGGGCGGGGACGCGAAATATTGCGCCTGCGGCGCAACGCCACGGACGGGGACGCGGCGGATACGCACCAGCGGGTTGCGGGTTGGTGCCTTTGCGGGGTGGCTCATGCTGAGCCGTGGTTGGTTAGCTAGTGAATAGGACAAACTATTCCGACCAATCACAAGTAAGGAAAACATTTCCTTCTTTACATGCTTAAGGATCTTACCCGATCAGCATGTTTCAGTTTGAAATATATTTTATAAATAAATAATAATAATAATGATTCTTGTCTATACCGAGAATTACCTTTTGACCTGGTATTGTAGGATTGATAATAGACCGTCGATCAAAAAGGCTTATTCTCTAAATTTAAGGCTCTTAACGTGTATTGCACCACATATTTTACAGAAAATATGGTCAGTTTTGAAATATAATTTTGACCTGGAATTAGCTTGAAATCTGCCCCGGGATTCAAAAGGATTCATCCTTCATACACATTTTAAACCAGAAAGAGAGGTCCCAGTTTTTCGTATGCTGTAAGTGAGTGCGTTGTTGTGTTTTCTTCGTTGATGGACTTGTCATGTACATAGATAAAATTAAAAACTCGAAAATTATTAAATGAACTTTGAATATTTTAGTTTATACATCGATGTGAATAATATATATAATTGAATTAATTGTTTATTTTAAAATAGGAACTATGAAAGATTTTAATAAAATACATGTTATGTTAGCAAAGAAGAACTTATTTTGTTCTTTTTATACTTATTACAGGGCTAAAGATGATTAAAGCAGTAAGTCAATAGATCAAAACGTGGCATAGCTTGGTATGGGGTGCTAGGTGCTGACCTTACTGATTTACTGATTTATTGCTTAAGGTACGTAAAATAATATTTTTATGCACATTTTCATAAAATTATATTAAAAGTTTATTTTAAAACTTGAATAGTTATAAAATTTATAAAACAAAATTTATTAACAGTTAATAATAAATTCTTGTTCAAAAAGGTAATGATTGATTTATTATAGAAAGTTTAAAAGAACTTTGAAATAATTTTAGTTATATTTGAATGAAGTAATATAAATGTACGTGTGTTATTAAAACAAAAATTTTAATATAATTATACGTTATACTTGTGTAAGGAGTGTCGTGTGTGATGGCGTGTGTGTGTGTGTGTGTGTGGTGTGTAAGTAAATCTGTGTGTGGTGAGTGTAGTAAGTCTGCTGTGTAAGTAATCTGTGGAGAAGTGTAAGTAATCTGTGTGTGATGTGTGTGAGTGTATCATGTAAGTGTCGTTGGGTTACAATTAAGTGTCCATACGTGAATGTTGTGTTGGCCGCAATGTGTATAGTGTAATGTAAGTGTCTATGGTATAATGTAAGTGACAAGTGAATGTGTTGTGTGTATAAGTGTCTCATAAGGTGAATGTGTATAGTGTCATAGGAATGTGTTTCTAGAATAATGAATAACACTAGGCATGAAGTAAATAACACTAAGTATAGATAATAAAAAATAAAATACATAAATAATAAAAATAATATAAATAATAATAAATAAATAAAAATACATAAAATGATAATAAAAAGTAAAAACAAAAATAAACAACTAATTAATAAATATATGAGTTTATAAACAGTAAACATATAAGTTAATAGCATAAAACATAGTTAAACAGTTAAAACATAGTTAAAAGCATGAAACCATAAAAACAAAAGCATACTAATACCCCTAGGTGTTAGGGTAAGACCTCTATTGATTTACTGATTTACTGCTTTAAAGGTATTGTAATTGTATATGAGTTAAAGCGTAAAGCAAAGTTCACATCTTTGGCAATAGCAAGTAAAGCCAGAAAAGTTAAACCAGCAGTAAAGCAGAAAGTTAAAGCAGAAGCAGTAAAACAAATAGCGCAATACTAATCCTTAGGTGCTGTAACACTCTATTTGATTTCTTCTGATTTACTTCGCTTTAAGGTATTAATTTAATAAACTATGTGTGAGTTAACAAGCAGTCAAACATAAGTTAAAGCAGTAAAACATAGTTAAGCAGTAAAACATGAGTTAAAACAGTAAAACAGTAAACAAAAGCATACTAAATCCCCCCTACGGTTTAGGTTAACCCTCTATTGAATTTAACTGATTTTATCTGCTTTAATGTCTGTAAACGTATATGTTTTTAATAAATTTCGTACAATTGTAGTAAATTCTTACAGCAATTTATAAAATTTATAAATTAATAAGTACTAAGTAAAATATAAAAGATGTTCTGTAATGAGATACAGTTTTAAGTTCGCGAAAATGTTTTTAATACAAAATGTTTAAGTGCCCTAAAATTATGTGGCTAAAAATTGACTCATGGAAGATCCAAGGGTTGTTCGTTGTTTATACGTGTGTAATAAGTTAAATGTAAGTGTAAGTGTCCTATTGGTGATTTGTAAGTGTCATAGGATGTGTTGTATAATGTAAAGAGTGGGGTGTGTGTATGTTAGTGTGCTGTGTTGTGTTGTGTGTGTGTTGTGTGTGTGTGTGTGTGGTGTGTGTTTTGTGACCGCTTGTGTAAAGTGAATGTTAAGTGTCCTATGGGTAAATTGCAAGTGTCAATAGTGAATGTGTTATAGTAGGAGCATAGTTGAATGTGTGTTATGTGAATGTGTGTATAAGTGTAATAGTGAATGTGTTGGCGTCTGTGTGTGTGTGGTAAATTGTCCACTGTGAATAGAGTTACGGATGATCCACAGGTCAGGTACGTCACATGGACCTCTATGTTAGCCACAGTTATACCTACCAAGGCTAAGCATCAGTTACCTGGATGAGCTCAAGGCGGGGTGGAGCTAGTGCCAGGTTAGATAGGTGTGGCTATGTGTAGGTGCTAGCTATGTTACGTAGGCTTTAAGGTTTTAGGTGTTAGAGGTTAGGTTAGGTTAAGGTGTTATGTTAGGTTAGGTCAGGTTAGGTGCAGTTTTAGCTAAGTGTAGAGCTGGTATAGGGCTGATCGGCAGTCATAGGCGAAATATCCATGGTCAAATCAAGTTAATAATATAATATATTATATATATATATATAATATATATATATATATATATATATATATTATATTAATACTTATATATATTTATATATATATATACTAATATTATATATATGTATATATACTCTATATATATATAGTCTCCTCTCCTTCTCTCTCTCTCAACCTCTTCTCTCTCTCCTTCTCTCTCTTCCCTCTCTCTCCTCTTCCTCTCCTCTCTCTCTCTCTCTCTCTCTTCTCTCTCGCTTGTAGATGCCGCATTTTGGATTCGTAAAAAAGCCACGTTTATCTCGCTGGACAAACCTAATAATCCAAAAAATAAAATATAAAATAACTATTTATATCAAATAATTAAATAAATTAAAAATAATAAAAATAAAATAAAAAGAATAAATAATTAATTATATAAAATGAAATAAAATTTTTCGAATTCAAAGAGAATAAACCAATAATAGCACGGTCTTGCCACGTGCTGCTTTTTACGGTTCGAATGACCCCCCTACTAGGCCCATTCATTCCGGACAATACTTCAAATAAAAATAATTAAAATAATTAAAATTCAATTTAAAAATGATTCAAATAAAAAAATTTCAGTGTCTCAAACACGTCTAAATGCTTCGAAATGTCCCGCAAACGAAACTGTCTTCTCCTTCTCGACCTCTCTCTCTCTTCTCACCTCTCTCTCTCCTCTCTCGCTTCTCTCCCTCTCGTCTTCTAGCGCATACGACCGCCTCCTCCTCCTCTCTCTCTCTCTCTCGTCCTCTCTCATATATATAATATATATATATATATATATATATATATATATATATATATATATATTATTATGTAATATAAATATAGTATATATGGGGTGATAATATTATATATATAGATAAATTTATCTATTATTATTATTGATTTATATTATTATTAATTTATTATTATTATTATTATTATTATATTATATTAATTATTATAATTAATTATCTATTAATTATTTATAATTATTAGTTATCCGGGACTTGCTTTTATAAACCTGGAAATTAAATTTATATTCTACTAAGTCGTACGCTGGAGTGGGTTAAAAGTCGCCGTTTGCCTCGGTACGTGAAAGGTCGCTAGTTCTATTTGATTTATGACGATGGGGAAACTCGAATTATAAAGAGCGTGAGGCTTGAGGTGGTAAGTGAAAGTTCTAAGCACAAAGGATAGGATGGTGAAAATTCGTAGTATATATATATATATATTATATATATGAAAATATATAAAAATTTTATATTATAATATATAATATAGTATATATATATATTATGTATATATATTTATATATATGGTATATAGTATATAGTATTGTAGTAGGTGATAGCTAACAATTTATAGTAGTGCGGTTTCTCGAGAATCAATAATATATTGTGGGGGTGGTATAAGTTTTAATAAAAAACGAGTGTTTTCGTAATTATATAAACTTGCTTGAACTCTTCGTTGTTTCAATTAAAATAAGTAATAATTACAAGTGATAAAGTACACTCCTTAGCTATCTGGCTTTC
>JABUQX010048135.1:17500-35000 GCA_015478945.1 Trachelipus rathkii
ATGTAATTTATTTTTATATTTATAACTTATTTCGCTTTGCGTTATTTGAAAAAAAAAACATCTGGAAGCAAGAGCGCTTGGTAGACTTTATTCGATTACATAGATTTTTTAAAAAAAATTGGCTTGATCAGTTGAGCTTAACTGGAGGTAGATAACCTACATGAGCCTAAGATTGTTGTCTATGATGTGTGCAATATAAGTAAGGCCTTAAAATATATGTTTGGTCAGTAAAGTTTGCATTGAAATTTTTATTATTATTATTTTTAGATGAACAACAACTCTCAACTTTTTCGGCAGATGATGCCATATGCTGATCATCTGAAGTAATTTTTTTTTTTCGTTCAGTTTTGTCGTCAAGTTCTCTGGATTGTGAAGCAACTAAATTTAATAGTGCAATCACATATAAATTAGAAAGATTAATACACTATGGTGCATTGTTTATTACTCAATTAAGGTCTGTTGTTAGATTTTTACGTTGTTGTTCATTTTTCAGTATGGTATATCAAAGTTTACCATATTATTTAAACTTTGGGTATATTTACTTGCGTCAATTAAGCTGTAGTTTACTTAACCGTGATTTCGTATTTTATAAAATTGCTATTTTCTCATATTACATCACTAAAGATGGCAGTTGTGTTTGAAGATAAAATTTTATCAAAAAATTAGTTAAATTTTGTTCTGAAGTTTTATACTAAATTTTATTAGCGTTTCTTCGAATATTTGTAGAGTAGTTGTACCATAGTTTATACAATAAACATGATTCGGGAGGTCGGAAAAGCAAATTGAAAATTTTTAGCATATAGTTTGATAAAATTGGATATATAAATTAATAATTCCACTTAAATATTTACTAACTGCCCCGTGTTAGACAAATCGAAGTAATGATTTGGAAATATTACATAAAATTCATACTACTCTTGCAACATTAACGATATTTGAAATATATACAATACATTTATTATGACCGCCTAAAGATTCTGATATTATTAAGGAGTTTTCGTTTTTGCATGGGTGTGTGTTTTCGAAGCTTAAGAAATGCTCGAGTTTGCGTTCGTTTTTGTCAAACTTTGAGCAAGTCCTAAGAGATGCTTACCAGACTTAAGGAATTTTCTTAATTCTGTAAGGTTGCTATTTTCCGTGCTTGCCGAATTTAGCACGTTCTTACGAAAAAATGTAAACAAAAAGATGGCGGCGTTGTAGGCCCGTTTGAATTGATGAATGTTTCATTCAATAAAATCGGCTTTAAATCTAATTTCGGTAAAGTATCGCAGAAGGGCTTCACCGCCGATTTTTATAAAAATCACGGGATATACTCTAAAAAAATATATGGAATAAAAAAAAACGAAAATGACTGACTTCTTTAGGAAAAAAGTTACAGCCTCTCGAAGTTGTTAAAACTCCCATAGACTTTTCATTTTTTTATCCTTCCAGGTTAGGTCTCATTTTAGGCCCAATAGTTCAGGTTATGATATGTTTTGTTAAGTATACACGAGTAAATCTGTGTATACTTAACAAATCTTATCATACCTGAACTAGGATGGCCCTAAAACGAGCACGAGGCCCGTTAATTTTTTTTTGGTAATACTTTAGCTGAGGTGAATAAACTTTACGTAACTATTACATTAAAACTATAAACTTATAATTTACAAAAATGGTATAAAAAAATTCTTTGAAGTTTTTTTTACCGATTAACGTATATTATAAATGCATATTTTTAATAAAAATATGAAAAATTACGCTCCGAAAAAAAAATTGACTAATTTCGGCGTTTTTTTAGGGATAACACTATCGATGTTTGTTTTTGATATTTTCCGATTATTTATATATCGATAAAAATAATTTTCTTTCGATAATTTTTTTTACGATTATCAACGATTCAATTGAACCATAGTATATTTATACTGTGATTGAATATACCAAACGTAGTTAATTAAATAAAAAATAAAAAAGATTTGTTAAATAATTATTTTTCGTACGATAAAATAAAAAAAAAAAAATAATAAATAAAATATATATATATATATATATATATATATATATATATATATATATATATATATATATATATATATATATATATATATATATATATATATATATATATATATATATATATATATATATATATATATATATATATATGGAAGTTTCTAACGTTTATTCTTTTTTACTATAATTGTTATTTTACCCTCCAAATACCCCCCAAACAAAAATACCCTTCAAAATACCCGCACTGGACTTAGAATAATTTTTCACTCAGACGAAAAATTGAATTAAATAGCAAAGATTTAAAAGTCAAAGTCCCTAGGGCTCAGCGGGGAATAGGGAGGCTCGTCCCCCCTCTATCCCCCATCGGCTCGAGCCCCTTAAAAATATATAAAAAATTAAAAAAATTAACATAAAATTAACATGATAAAAAAAGCAACTTGTGGAAACTTTCGCGATCTTTCTATTGGGGTTTTAGCTAACACGTGACACTGCTGGGCTGCACGAGCAGATTTCTGCGATTGTCGATATTATGACATTTTTTGTAACTACCTTTTAAAGGATAAGTGCCTATATATATATATATATATATATATATATATATATATATATATATATATATATATATATATATATATATATATATATATATATATATATATTTTTTTTTTTTTTATTCCTTATTTCTATCTATGGCTAGAAGGGCAGTTAAGCAAGTCTTCTAGTGATATTTATTTTCGCCCAATGTGGGACTTTTTACAGACAAAATTCAAATCACAAAACAAGATCCATATAAAGAACACCTAGGAATAATAAACTTTTGATAATAAAATACATAAAAGAAATCTAATTGCTGGAATTAAATGAAAGTATTAATAATTACTAATGAAATACATATTTGCTTGAGAAACATGTGGTGGCATGATTAGCATTCATAGACATAAAAACAATACATCAAAGCATATTTTACCTGATGGCTTATTCCATCTAAATATTTTACCTGATGGCTTATTCCATCTAAATATTTTACCTGATGGCTTATTCCATCTAAATACATAATAGAATCATGTTTCATTTAATAATTACATAATGATTAATTAGAAGGACACAAATTTATGATACACTGAAAAGAATATTCACATTTTACATACCTCTTATAGGTCAGATAATAATGCCATAATGATAAACGTTTTAGCTTCGCTTTGTTTATGGAGCTGATTCTTTTATTTAAAATATAAAATGTTTATCATGCTGTAAAATATAATTATAAGCATACCGGAAGAATGTGATTATTAATACAATTACATTCTTTTAGTATGTAATATATATATATATATATATATATATATATATATATATTGGTGAGTGGGGTCGATCTCTGATTCACCATATTTTATTAGTTTCCGGCCAGGTAAACTGGATCAAGCACAACAGGAATATTTGATATAATTATATATATATATATATATATATATATATATATATATATATAGACATAGTGACAGTAGAGAGGTGAAAAGGATCAAATTCTCGCACAAGCGTTCACTTTCAACTCTACAGATTACCCAGCAAGGAGCGACTGAGGCGCTCTTGTAGGATTGCAAATGACAATCCTCCAATGCACGCAATACAAACCCAAACAGGAATTCTATTGCGTCGTCGTTACGAGCAAGAGGAAGGCGGGAAGCCTTTGTTTCTAAGCGACCTATTTCGATCGATTTTGATTTCACAGAATACGTTTCTGAACGTATTTTTGAATATAATTTATAAATGTTGGAATCTAATTTAAAAGATGGAATACATTTCGAATTAAAAGTACTATACGTACGATAAAGGTCCCCTCCCCGGGAAAAATCATTACTCAAGGATTGATTTTCTAATTCGAATAAGTCGCTTGATTTTCAGAGGAAGTAATAGCTCGAGTGTTAGGAAGAGGCATAGGAGGTCTTGGGAGTAAAGACAAACGTTGAATAGGAGTTGGGGAGCTGGGTCGAGATCTTATCTGAACCAGGTTATTTGAGGGAGCATCTTCAGGTGCTAGTTGGATACGTACGTTAGATGTTGGGACGGCCTGAAGTGGGATGCTTTCAGTTTGAATGGGTGTTTTGGGCAGGCACATATTGCAAAGAAATACTCTTTTCGTCCAAACGAAATACGCAATGACAAGAACTATGATGAAAAAGATCGTGCCAGAGGTTCCTCCTCCAATATATGGAATGAATTTTATCTGGGGAAAGTACGGTGTAAAAGGGTGCATTGTTTGATTTAACTGATCTAGTCTTTGATTCCAATGAATTTCTTTTTTTTCATTTATGAGGTTGCTTTGGCATGTTGATACAATGATGAGGAGCAACAAAGCTGGTATTCCGAAATTCATTTCTGAAATATTTATACTTTATACTTTTCTTGGTTTTGAAATTTTTAAAGGTCGCCTATGTTTAATTAATGTTCTTTAAAATTAATTGGTTAGTTAAAGCGTTCGCATTTTATTGTTAAACTAAACTAATGTTTTCTTAATTATAATCGAGTTAGTTGGCTTAAAATCTAAAAGTGAGTTTTTAAACTCAAAGTTGTATGTTGCTTAATACTTAATGGTTTATTTACTAGTTAGTGATATTACTTACTTACTTACTAGCATTAGTTGCTTACTTAGCTATTACTTATTTACTTAGCTATTACTTACTTACTTTTACTTATTTTTTTTGTTTTCTTAATAGAAAAGTTTTTTGGATTTTCTATTTTGTATTTTATTTTTTGTATTAAAAATTGCTGTCCCCCCCCTTTGTTCTGAGAGTGAAACATATTTTTAAAAGGTTTCTTTATATATAAAAATGAGTAAAACTAGAACTGAATTAATCTATCCTAAGATTTATGGAATCTACAACTAAAATCTAAGATTAGATATCCTATGAATAAGTATTAATCCCGACTAATTTCTTAAAATTATAACGATCGTTGTCTAATCCAGTCTAAGGTTTTTCCTAATCCACTAAGTATTTCTTAACTAGAAAAAAAAAATTTAGTACAAACGCGAAGCGAAATGTACTTTTATCAAGGTCTTAAAATTAAGAGTATCCTTCTTAGACTAGAAGAATAAGAAGAATCCATTCTACAAACTAAAGAATTTTCTCATAAATCTAGGAATATACAAAGTATATACAGAATTGGGATGAACTAGTAACCAGGAGGCAAATACCAAGTTTTTCCTCCACGGACTGTGGTGTTCAAATCCAATTCGACAGGTGGAGGCTGGACAGGAGTCTTCGCTGTAGTCTCCGTGTTGTCACTTGCCTCGGGCTGTTGCTGTAAAGCTTGTTCCTTCATCCTGGTTTGACTTCGGGTAACTCGGGGTGTAGAGTCTCTAGGACCAGTGAACAGATTATGGGGCCTGTAAGAGGGGTCCTGTTTTCTGTTATCTGGGATAAATACCTTAGGAGATGTATCTACGACCGAGGGAATGGGATAGTGGCCATCTTTCACTGGGGAAATTTGAGATTTCACAGGGGAATTTGTTCTTGGAGGGCTCCACCATAGGCTCCATACACCTCACCTTCGTGTGCTGGCGGCTCCTGAGAAATTTCTTGAACAGGGTCTAGGGAAATCTCTTGCTGAATTGGGGATAAAGATGGTCTGAACTCTTTTCTCCGCACCGCAGTGTTGGAGGGAGTCTTAGGGAAGTCAATTTTCGGAGTGGAACACTTGAATTCACTGCCTGGACGGCCTCTTCCGGCGAGTACATCGCTATATCTTCTTCTTTCTACAATCTCACTGCTAAATCTTCTTTCTTCCACAGGTTTACTTTCTCTTACGGGTTCCACCGGGGTCGGTTGTTGCACTGGAGGCTGATGGCTCCAGGAATTCGTACCACTTGGTACCGGCTGAGGTGGGGGAGTAGAGTAAGAGTTGTAGCATTCTTGGTGAGATTGTGGGTAATGGGGAATTGGAAAATAGCTGTGTCCGGGCTGAATTTGTGGCGTTACGGGAATTTGGAAAGAATATGGGGAAGACATTTGATTTGTGGGAGGAGGAAGTTCTTCCACTTCATCTACTACTTCATCTTCTTCGTCTTCTTCGTCTTCTTCGTCTTCTTCTGCTTCTTCTTCCTCTTCTTCCTCCTCTTCTCTTTTTCCGTCTTCTTCTTTTCTCTCTGAAGGGACTCTTGGGTCACTTCTTTGTTGCCTTTCCTCAATTCTTTCCCTTTTTTGTTCTTTGGAGCTTAACATTTCTTCCACGGCGTGGGGATTCCAAACTTCATCATTCATAAAGTCAAAATGTGACTCGGTGAACTTTTCTGCTGGGACCACCTTGGCGTTGTCCACATGGACTGGGAAGTCTCGGCCTGAATGTAAACAACACACCATCAACTTGTTAGGTCCTCTTAAACATCGGACAATATATGGCCCGTCAAACTTGGGACATAGCTTCGAACTTTGATGGGGCGGTTTGACTGCTCTGACGAAGACATAATCTCCGATCTTGAACTCTCGTTGCTTGGCCCTTTTATGTTGTTGCTCCAAAGTTTTTGTGGTTTCCGCTTCTAACTTCTCTCTTGCCAAATCTCTTATATAATCGATCCTCTCTACTATCGTATCTACTTCGTCCGAAATGAATCTCATCTTCTCGGACTTATTCACAAAGGGTGATACATAATCAGGCATCTCGTAAGGGAGCCTTTTTATGTAACCATGTAAAAGGAAATGGGGAGAAGACCCTATAGATCGATTATACGCGGAATTGATAGCGATTTGGGCAAAACTCAGGTATTTATCCCAATCTCGGTGGTTTGCATTCACGTAGTGCCGCAAGAAAGATTCAATATCAGCATTTATTCTTTCTACAACACCATTTTGGGATGCTTTGTAAGGCATAATTTCTATCTTCTTTATCCTCCACGCCTTACATAAGTCCTTAAATACCTGGCTCGTAAATTCCAAGGCATTGTCAGACACAAGCAGCTGAGGGGCGCTATGTCTACATATGACCCTCTCTTGAAGTGCTTTGGCACATTCCTCGCTCGTCCTAGTCTTGCAAGGCACTAACTCAACATACCGTGTTAAAACGTCGCGAAATACTAAGATGTACTTGGCTCCTGATCCTGTACAAGATGGCAATTTTCCAATACTGTCAACATGAACGCGTGAGAAAGGTGTGTACGGCAGCGGCCACCTATTAATCTCTGCGACAGGGGGTCTAGGACCCTTTGTTCTGGCGCACGACACACATTGACTACAGTATTCCTTGACCAACTTTTGGACACCAGGGAAATGGTATTTCTCCCCTACTCTCTTTTCAGTTCTTTGCTGACCACCGTGTCCACCAGCTAGTGAAGCGTGGCACTGGTCTATTACACTGTAAATCATACTATCTGGAACATGTACAAGATAAGGTTTTGCTTCCACGGCGTAGTGTAAGATGCCTTTTATTAGGATGTGTGGATGTGTATTGGGATTCTCTTCGGCCCATTTTACCAATTTTCCTACACGTGGACATTTCTGTTGCTCTTTAATGAAATTTTCCCGACTCAATGCGAAATCGATTCGCGGGAACTTGTCTGTTGTTTCTGCTTTCTCTACTTTCTCTGTTCTCTCTGTTTTCGCTGTTTCTTTGACCAGGAACACATTAGATGCCGGATGCCTACTCAAATAGTCTGGGGCAACGTTGTTCTTTCCTTTTTTATACACTATGGTGGGTGAGAAACTGTTTACTAAGAGATTCCATCGAGCTAAACGGCCGGTCTGCTGCTTATTTCTAAAAATGAAGCAGAGAGGTTGGTTGTCGGTGATGATAGTGACCTTATAGCCGAAGATGGTGTTCTTAAACTTTTGCAAGCAGAACACCACGGCTAAACACTCTTTTTCGATCGTATCATAGTTTAACTCACTGCCCTTGAGTGTCCGGGACACGAAAGATAAGGGCTTCTCCTTCCCTTCATCTGTCAATGGTACAACACTCCTCCTATTCCGTAATTACTGGCATCTGTATTCACGAAGAATTCCTTGCTATAATCAGGGAAAGTTAGTTGTGGCTGCACCACCAGTTTCTCTTTCAAGGTGTCGAAAGCTTGTTGTTGTTTTTCCGTCCAAAGAAAAGGAACATTTTTCTTTATCAGATCGTACAAAGGTTGTGCTACTGCGGCAAAGTCCTTTATGAGGAAGCGAAAATAAGAGAAGAAACCAAGTAGACTCTGTGTCTCCTTCACATTTGTAGGAGGGACGAAACTCTTCATTGTTTCTACCTTGGCCGGATCTGGGCTAATTCCATCTCTTCCTATCTTGAATCCTAAGTACAAAACAGCTGATTGTAGGAAGCTACACTTAGATAATTTTATTCTCAGCTTATTTTCTCTGAAAGCAGCAAGTACTTTCCTTAAATTTTCAAAGTGTTCCTCCACGTTCCTGCCCAGGATCAAAACGTCGTCTAGATAGACTTGTGCGACGGGTCCTAAGAGGTGGTTCAAGGCCATTGTCATCGTGCGGGCATAAATGCTAGGGGCATTCTTATGTCCGAACATCAAGCGAGTGGGACACCAGAGGCCCTTCCTCGTCCTAAATGCCATCAACTTTTGCGTCCCTTCCTCTATTTCTAAGGCGTTATACGCGTCCAATAAATCTACGGACGTAAATACCGTGTTACCCCCTAGGGACGTAAAAATTTCGTCGATTGAAGGCAGAGGGAACACGTCCTGAACGCTATGGGAGTTGAGGTACCTGTAATCCAGACACACCCTTGGTTTCGGGCTATTCTTTTTAGCCACAACCAGTAACGGAGAAGAATGGGGGCTGTACCCAGCTTTAATGTACCCCTTTTTCAGTGCAGAATCGGTGAAATCATCGATGTCTTGCAAGTACCGGTGCGGTAATCTGTATTGTTTTCGAAAGATTACTTTAGGGGCATCGGGTAGCAGCTCAATCTTAAATTTCTGAAGCGGACAGACTGGGACAGCATCATCATCTAGTGCCAATACATCGTGGTAGTCCATGAGGAGCTCTAGCAATTCCTCCATGTGCTTCGGATTTCCGAGAAGACAATTCTCTGCATGCTCTTTTGACATCTTCTCTTCTATGATCTCTTGGTACACCCTCCTTAACTCTGTCTTCGTGAGACCTTTTGAGCAGGTGGCTACATTAGAAGAAACTGTTCTCTGGTGTCCTCTTACGTCTGTGCCTCTCCTGATTTGTTTGCTAATTATCGGATACCCCTCTCCTATGGTCGCACCTTTGTGCAGGCTAATCAATTGGTCACTCAGATTGATATAACTGAGGATAACCGTGTTATCCCTCACTGGGCTAATTGTATTGGCCACATACAATGGTCCCATGGTGAAAGCTGGTGTCATTAAACACTTCCGCTCCAGCTCAAAATCATCTTGAGTTTCAGGTCGGAGTTTTAGGTATCCGCATGATTGACTAGGTAAAACAGTCTTCTCAATTACCTTCAAATCTATCTTAATTTCTTCATCCATCATCAAATGGCCATCTCCTTCATGGTCATCGCTCTCCAAAACTTCCAAATCTTCGGATTGGCCCAAATTTTCTTCCATAGCTGAGGGAGTGTGCTTGAGTCTGGGTCTGGCCCCTCGGGAATCAGCGCGGCGATGAGCGAGGGGTGGGTTCGCGAAGCCCACCTTGTCTCTTTTCATCTTGTCTGGCTCCACTTGAGCTTCTCCTTTCAAGGCAATTTCCCTATCTCTTTTCCCTTGTATAGGCACTGGCAGCTTCTTCGAAGTCCGAACTGAAGAGGTTGTCTTCCCTCTCTGGGACACAGGCAAATCGACCTTCCTATAGGAGCGAGGTTCATCCGCGGCGTTTACGTTTCTAACTGGCCTGGCGGCCTCCCTATGAGAAAGATGCTTATCCGCGTTGCGTACGTTTTTAACTGGCAAGGCGGCCTCCCTACGAAAAAGATGCTGATCCGCGTTGCGTGCGCTTTTAGCTGGCAAGGCGGTCCCTTTAGGAAAAAGATGCTTATCCGCAGTACGTGCGGTTGGTTTAGCGAAAATTTGGTTCGAATCCTTTGTTCCCCCCCCTCTCGACCCTCGGGCCGGGGGCAACTGCTCCTCCTTTTTCTTGAGGTCCCTTATCACTTTAAGATTCCCTCCAGAAACTTCTCTAACCAAATAAATTCCGAGTGGATCGGCAAAGATCGGAATGTCTATCTCTCCATCCTCCTTGATAGACATCTGTGCAGAAAAGAAGTTCAAAGTTATGGGAATGTTAGACAAAACATTGCTACCCAAAAGAATATCCCAACTATTCTCTCCATCGTTATCACTCACTTGGAAAGTAGTGAGGTAATGTTTTTTATGTAGGCGAAGGTATAGTTGTATTTCTCCTTTTAAGACCGTTGGCTTACTGTTCACCCCCTGTACTACTAAATCGGTCTTACGGAGGGTTGCTTTAAAGTTTCCCTCCTTTTCCAATTGTTTGAGCCGCCGGGCGGTGACGATACTGACACTAGATCCTGTGTCAACCAAAACTTTGGTCTTCGTCTGCCTACTACTTAAAGATGGAGCAAGGTAGACATTGGTGTAAAAGTGTCGTCCCAGTCTAAAAGGTTGCTGCACGACTTCTTTTCCTTTCTGTTTATTTCGCCTAGCTTCCCATCTTTTCTCTCTATCTTTAAACTTTTTTCTCACACGTTTCTTCTCTTTGCCCGATTCTAAAAATTTTCATTCTCTATCCTATCCTGAGGATGAGAAAGTTCTCCTTCATACATCCTATCATCATACTCCACTACTTCATTCACCTCAAAATCTCTCGGCTGGCTCTCAGCCATATACACTCTCGCGTTGGTCTTTACCTTCCCATCTGGGGGCTTGTGCCCTTTCTTCTTCTTGGAGAAGGTCCTGGGCCCTCGCTGGCCTGGGTTGTAAGACTCGGGCTTTTCCGCTCTTATCCCTTTTTCCATATCAAACTTGCTGTTGTATGGAGTGAACATCAGCGGGGTATCTGGGGTAGGTCTCCAGGGCGGTGCTCCTCTACAATTTTGTTGCGATCCCCTTCTATGGTTTGCCTGACATTTTTGGCAATAGGGCAATCCCCAACGACATGCTTGGGACGAGTGTCCCACTGATTCACAAAAGAAGCACACATAGTGTTCTCTTAGCTCTTGGGCGGACATCCTTAAGGTGCCCTTATATCTCAGTGTACCATACCCCGTCTTCACTTCTTCTCTTTTCTTTTGAAAAGTATTATTCGGCTTTACCTCATCTCCCCTCCTTTGAGGAGTGTAATCGGGTCTCGCCTCCTCCCTTCCCTTCTCCTCATACCTTGGCTTCATTGGTTCCCTGTATGAATTATTAACTCCAACCCTCTGTTTCCCCCCCGATTCTTCTTTGGCCCAGAACACCCTAGTGGTGCGGCCCTCATTTGGCCTTCTATTCTCATCTTTTAACAAAGCTCCATTTGAAATTTGAGACAGCTTTTCGATCAATTCATTTAAATTCATCTCTGTATCGAATACCCTAAGTATCTTCTCTCGTAATCTGTCTCCATCTCTTCTCTCATTTACGTTTTGAATAATTTTCCCGGTAACCAATAGGTTTATTTGCCTGGAGTTGAAGATTGCTTTGTCATCCAGATCATGCAGGCGGCTCTGGTACTTCGTTAACCGGTCTTTCAATTCTAGCACGAAATCCGTAAAAATTGAATCTCTCTCTCTTCTATATTCTATAAAGTCCAGCATGAAGTCGAAAACTGTTTTCTTCTCTTCAGGTTGTAAGAAAATTTTTAACTGGGAAAGAAAGTCTTCTAATTTGGTAAATTTTGAGAAAGAGTTATCTCTGAGCATATATTTTCTCGCTTCGCTATTTTGATCGGATGAGATTGCTGACTTTGCAAAAGTGATCTTTTGGCTTTCGTTTAATGGGCCTAAAGCATCTAGCTGTGTATTCAAAGAAGAAATGAAATCTGGGTATAAGATGCCTTTCCATATTCTTGTCTTAAGATGTCTGCCAAATAACTTTAAATTTTCCGGAATCGTTGGAAACGCAGTGTTAAACAAATTAGTTGGGTAATATGGCGCTCCAAATGGTTGTGGAGGCATATAGGGATATCCTTGCCATGCTCCGGGGTAAGGATGGACCTGGTTAGGCATGGTGTAATTGCCAGGTGGCATGCCTGTATAATAGGGAGGTGGGGGCATCGTCCCCGTTGGTAAAAATCCATAATTTGAAGTGTTCTGTCCTGCTGGAGCACTTTCGTTGTTATTTCCTCCCATAACTCCTCCTGTGAGGACGCTTGGTTGTGGTTGAGCGGTGTTAGGCCCAGCAGGGGTTCGGACCGAGCCTATGGCTTGGTTCTGGATCGGTGGGGGCCCATCTGGTCCCCATGGGGCGGTGTCTGGTATTTCTGCACCCTCCCACTTGCTTTCATTGAGGTTCTGTGTTTCGAAACCACTCCAGTTTCTACGAACTTTCTTTTTAATAGTAGTGTCAAAAGTAGCAGGCTTGAGCTGTAGGTTCAATGTGTTGTCCAGTGCAACCGCTTTTTGCATGTATGGTGGAGTTTCAACCCGTGGGGGAGGTGCTCCCTCCCTTACTACTTGGGATGCCGGGCTAAGAAGAGTGAGGTAGGGGTTCGGAGTGGCCCTTGGGTTCAAAGGAGTTTGGAGAGGGGTAATCCCTGGGGGAGCGCGCCCCCTTTCTTGGGTTATGGGCGTTTCATCTCCGCCCCCCCCTCCGTTTACTTGTTCTGGATTATGGCCTTCGTCTTTACTACCCTCATTCAATTCGAGATTCTCATTATCTCTCTCTTCGTCAGCAGCACCGTTGTCTCCTATCTCCGAAATTTGTTTCTCCGCCATTTTGTTTTTTCGGAATCACAAATAATACACAAAACGTCAGTATGACACTTAATTATCTCTCCCGTATACGTGCTAAAGCAGTGTCAACCAGTGTTGAAATTATAACTGTTGTCTGCGGACCCTCTCGATACTACTATATATATATATATATTTATATCGATTTTTATTAAATTGCGAAAAATAGTTGTAGGTGATTCCCAATAGTTAACCTATATGTCAAAAAAGGTGGAAAACTCAACAGAAAAATTGTTGTCCGCAGATCTCATATGCTACTACTTCTACTGCTCAAACTATCTTTTTACTACTATGCGATGTTTAGGTCACCTTATTAAGGTGTGCTAACCAGAAAATCTTCATAATTTTTTTGTTTTTTTCCCAACTTATATGGCCCTATATATATATATAATATATATATATATATATATATAAATAATTTTAAAATTATCTTAATTCTAATCAGCTTTTGGGGATATAGCTTTCTCAGGCTTTCCTGTCCAGCAGAGTGGGGATAATAATCTGGGGGTACCCTCTATAGGGGTAGGGTACGAGTAGATATATATATATTATATTATATATATATATATATATTATATATTATTAAAGTATATATATAAAGTATTATCATTAAGATAAGTCCCCCCTTAGATGGTTCCAATAAAAAAATGTCATAATTTTATATTCAGTATGCACAACAGTGCAAATGGATATATATATCTATATATATAATATATATATATATTAATATATATATATATATATTATATATATATGAGTTGAAACAGCTTCAAGAGAGAGAAAGAAAAAATGCAGTTTCGAAAATGAGCTCTAGAGTGGAGTTTTCGGCGGAATGTTTACATTAACGGCATACCAATGCCCCGGTTAGTCTGTCGGTGCAGTTCGATTTCTCTCGGCTCACTCCGACTCCAATTTTACGTAAACACTCTCGCCCAGAAAATTCCCGACAAAAACCGACAATTTTGTGAGTCGATTGGCTTTGCAATTTCCTACAGATCCTTTCTCTTTTCAACTTCTGTTCTTCTCAATGTTGTTTCCAATTCAAAAGGAGAGAAAAAGAATAAAGGAAGAAGTGAGGCATATAGGATAATTATTATTATCTTTCCCCGTTCCCCCAATTTCAATTTTCTTAATGCTAAATATCCTTATTTTACAAGCATTATGGCATTATTTTACAAAATCTTTGAAATTTAAAATAATGGACGTAGGGTAATTATCATTAATTATTACTTATTATTTTAATTGGTGTGGAAATATTTTTCCAAACCAATCTTAATTATTTATATAGCGTAGTTGAATAACGATGCAGGGCCCTGATCATCTCTTTCAACCTTCACCATGTAAATAATAATAATAATAATAATAATAATAATGATAATAATAATAATCATTAAATCAAAAATTTTCTTTTTCTTAAAAGAAAGTTTTTAATTTAATGTAAAACAACCATAAAAATGATAATGCGAATGATTCGTTCATTCACGTTATCACAAATATGCAATTAGTGGGCAAAATAATAATAATAATAATAAAAAAATAATAATAATAATAAAAAATCGAAATTTTTATTATTGGCTTAAATTAACGGTGGATCCACCTAAATCATTATTGCAATGGTCCCTAATCATTTAACTAATTAGTTTAATAATTATAGGCCTTTATATATATATATATATATATATATATATATATATATATATATATATATATATGATTTTTTGAGAAGATACAATCAAATGTTGATTTAATTGTATCTAACTCTCTTACGGGTGCATCTGCCCACTTTATGGGACCTAAAGAGGTGTCTGGATGAGTAAGTAGCCATGGGCCAGGGTTCGGATACGCTGTCTGAATTTGTCATCTCAAAAGAAAAGATTCGCAATTCTCGCAAGGAATAGCCAGTTTATAGTAATGTATTCTTGATTCCTTATTACTATCTATGGCTAGAAGGGCAGTTAAGCAAGTCTTCTAGTGATATTTATTTTCGCCCAATGTGGGACTTTTTACAGACAAAATTCAAATCACAAAACAAGATCCATATAAAGAACACCTAGGAATAATAAACTTTTGATAATAAAATACATAAAAAGAAATCTAATTGCTGGAATTAAATGAAAGTATTAATAATTACTAATGAAATACATATTTGCTTGAGAAGCATGTGGTGGCATGATTAGCATTCATAGACATAAAAACAATACATCAAAGCATATTTTACCTGATGGCTTATTCCATCTAAATATTTTACCTGATGGCTTATTCCATCTAAATACATAATAGAATCATGTTTCATTTAATAATTACATAATGATTAATTAGAAGGACACAAATTTATGATACACTGAAAAGAATATTCACATTTTACATACCTCTTATAGGTCAGATAATAATGCCATAATGATAAACGTTTTAGCTTCGCTTTGTTTATGGAGCTGATTCTTTTATTTAAAATATAAAATGTTTATCATGCTGTAAAATATAATTATAAGCATACCGGAAGAATGTGATTATTAATACAATTACATTTTTCTAGTATGTAATATATATATTATATATATATATTTTATATATATAATATATTGGTGAGTGGGGTCGATCTCTGATTCACCATATTTTAATTAGTTTCCGGCCAGGTAAACTGGATCAAGCACAACAGGAATATTTGATATAAATATATATATATATCTTATATTATATATTATATTATATTATTAATTATTATAGACATAGTGACAGTAGAGAGGTGAAAAGGATCAAATTCTCGCACAAGCGTTCACTTTCAACTCTACAGATTACCCAGCAAGGAGCGACTGAGGCGCTCTTGTAGGATTGCAAATGACAATCCTCCAATGCACGCAATACAAACCCAAACAGGAATTCTATTGCGTCGTCGTTACGAGCAAGAGGAAGGCGGGAAGCCTTTGTTTCTAAGCGACCTATTTCGATCGATTTTGATTTCACAGAATACGTTTCTGAACGTATTTTTGAATATAATTTATAAATGTTGGAATCTAATTTAAAAGATGGAATACATTTCGAATTAAAAGTACTATACGTACGATATATATATATATAATATATATATATATTATACTATATATATATATATTACTTGGAAACGTTCAAATATAATTTAATGTAATGCAAATAATGTAAAATGAGTTATATATATATATTATATATATATCTAATATTTTCTATATATTTATATTATAGTATATTATATTATTATATATATATATATATATATATTATATATCTTTTTTATAATTATAGCTTTGCAATATAAAAAAAAAAAAATATTTAGTATATTTATAATATATATATAATTATTATAGTATATATATAAGGCCCTATATATATTATATATATATATATATATATATTATATATATAATATATTTCACTCTATATAAATGTGAAGGACTTTGTTGATTACGGGTCCGTAATTTTGATTGTTTTTTTTTGTGTTTTTTATATATTTACTAGTATATGATCCTAACAGTCAATTTAAGGGGTGACGGACATGATTTAAAAATATATGGAACTCAGTTAACGTTTACGACTCCGTCAGTTTTAATTTTTTTTTTTTTTAACTAAAGGAATACCCAAGGGTAAATCGCAAAGATGGCAGGAGTCGGGGTCTCTCGGCCTTCCGGGGGAACGACAGGGTAGGACTATTTCCCCCCCTCCGGGGAGGGTCTCCGGAACCCCCGCTCTTTGGAATTTGGGAGTTGCGGGGTTTCTCCCCCTCCCTACGGGGTATGGAAAATGTCCTCTGTCCCCCGTCGGCTCAAGCCCCTAATTTTTTTTTATTTTTTATTTTTTTTACATTTTTGTAATAAGCTTTACACGTTGATTCCAAATATGTAATTGGTTTTTCTGTAAGTGTCGTACTTTTCGAGATATTTCATTTATGAATTTTTTTTTTTACATTTTTGTAATAAGCTTTATACGCTGATTCAAATATGTAATGTTTTTCTGTAAGTGTCGTACTTTTCGAGATATTTCATTTTTTAAAATTTTATTGATATAAATGTGATTTTTAAATAATTATTTAAAATATTTCGAACTTTTGAATCATGTCCGTCACCACTGAAATTCATTGTTAGTATTAGTATCATATACTAGCATATTAAAAAAAAAAAAAAAAAAAAAAAACTGACGGAGTCTTAAAAAATAACAGGGCCGGTATGGACATATATATATATATACTATATATATATATATTATAATATATATATATAATATATATATATATATATAATATATATATTTTATTATATATATATTATATATATATATATATATATATACCGTATATATTATTATATATATATATATTTAAAATATATATTTTTTATTTATTAAAATTATTAAAATTAAATAAAATATAGGTTTTGTATAGATATATATTATATATATATATATATATATATATATATATATATAGTTATTATTTCTATTGATAACGTTATCAAGACCTTGCGTGTACCGTGTAAATGTAGAATTGTAAATTTATATAATAATAATAATAATAATAATAATAATAATAATAATAATAATAATAATAATAATAATAATAATAATAAAACTACTACTACTACTACTACTACTACTACTACTACTACTACTACTACTACTACTACTACTACTAATAATACTAATAATAATAATAATAATATAATAATAATAA
>JABUQX010048135.1:52500-65000 GCA_015478945.1 Trachelipus rathkii
AGAGTGATGCAACAACAACAACAGTTCAACGGCACAGGAAAGAGACTAGGCGGCGATTGAGCGAGAGTATGAGAGTTAACAAGGCGAATTTCCTTTGATTTCATTCTTACAAGAAGGGATGTGTCTGTGAATGGAATCACCACTGATATGCCACTGATATGCCACACATCATTCACTCAGCAAGTAAATGGGGTGGCGTGAAACGCCTCAGGACACGTAACTTCTTACAAGTTTCTTAATTAAGTGAGAAATAATATATATATATATATATATATAGTATATATATATATATATATATATATATATGGTTATATATATATATATATATAGTATATATATATATATATATATATATATATAAGTATATTATTTATAAATATATTATATATATAAAGTAAAAAAAAATATATATATATATATATATATATATATATATATATATATATATATATATATATATATATATATATATATATATATATATATATATATATATATATATATATATATGTATGTGTGTGTGTGTGTGTAGGTGTGTTTGTATGCTGTTCGTCAGATATTAAAGAAATCAAAGTGCTGTAAATGAAGTTAAAAGAATTCGTTTATTGATCAGTCCAAAAAAAAAAAATCTAATTTTTTGATGTAAACCGAATCTTATTTAATTTTTTTTTATATTTTAATTTAATTTTTGTCCTTTTATGTAATAAAATAAATTTTTTTCCGATTTGAGAAAATATTTGGATTTTTTTGAAAATTCTTTTTTAATTTTATTTTAAATTAATTTTTCTTTAGAGAAAACCTCATTTAAATTTTCATCGTTTTTTCTTATTTTGCTTTAAATTATTATTATTATTATTATTATTATTATTATTATTATTATTATTATTATTATTATTATTATTATTATTATTATTATTATTATTATTATTATTATTATTCTTCATCTATTATTATTATTATTAAGCTTTATAATTTTTTTTTCTCTCGCTTTCTCTCTCTCTCTCTCTCTTCCCTCTCTCTCTCTCTCTCTTCTCTCTCTTCTCTCATATATATCATATATATATATATATATATATATAGTATATATATATATATATATATATAGCATAGGTATATAAGAATATATATATATATATATATATATAAATACACATATATATATATAATATTCGTTATATATATATATATATATATATATATATATATATAGTAGTATATATATATATATATATATATATATATATATATATATATATATATATAATTTATTATGCTATATATATATATATATATATATATATATATAGTATTTACATTGATTGGCCTGTTGTTTAGTTATTGCTGCGGCTGAATGATAATTATTTGCCTTGAGGATTTCAGTTCTTTTAGCTTAGAAGAGGATTTTTTTTCCTGTTATTAGTCAATGTCCTGAAATATTTATTAATACATGTTCTTCGCAACAATATTAATTAATTTCATTGAACACTGACGCGTCTCTTTCTGGAGTATGAATTTCTGTGTCCGTGGGATTGTGTTTTTGTTCCCCCTATTTTTTTTGTCTGCTTCTATGTATATGTTGTCATATATATGTGTATTTTAGCAGAGTATTTATTTATTTGTTTATTTATTAATTATTATGTCTACCATTTCGTTTATCTGTATATTATATGTTTATTTGTACCTATGCATATATCAATATCTCAACGGTAGAAAGATTTTTTTTCTTAAAAAGGATTTAGATAAGTTTTTTTTGGAAGTTTTTTTTTTTATACATATATTTTTCTTTATAAGTAAGATTTAAAGAGTTCTTTGCAATGTTTAAATTGTTTATTGTGAGGTTTTGATCCCTCCTCAAAAACGTCGAATTTTATCATTTTTACCCCTTTTACAATAGAATTGAGAAGATAAAGTTGGGTATATAGTACTGACTGTATATATATATATATATATATATTAAAGGTATATATATAGAAAGAAAGAAAACATATATATATAAAAAAATATATATAAATATATATATATATATATATATATATATATATATATATATATATATATATATATATATATATATATATATATATTAATTTAAAGATAATTAATTTAGTATCTGGCATCTATAAATATAACTATCTACCTTCGTTAATATTTTTTCGTAAAATTAAAAATTAAATAAAGGAAATTAATAAAAGAAACAACAAATTTTTTATTATTATTATTATTATTATTATTATTATTATTATTATTATTATTATTATTATTATTATTATTATTATTATTAATATTGGTTTAAAGGAAGAATGGCCAAGCGGTGGTGCATTGGATCATTTCATGTGGCGCATCGAGCCCCTTTTGATGGGAAATAATAATGATTGGGCAATGCCAAAATAATTTCTGATTCCTATTTAGAAATTTCAAAATTTCCTTAAGCGATTAAAAAGAATTGCTGATTCTTAGGATTCTTAATGCCGATTCCGATTCATCGTCCCATAAAAAAAAATAATATATAAATTATAATTAATAAAAAAATTATAAAGATTTTGTGGAAACTTCAACGGGAACATGGGTAGCCAAGTGGATATTTAATTTATTTATTTACTTATTTATTTATTTATTTATTTATTTATTTTATTTATTATTATTATTTTTATTATTATTATTATTATTATTATTATTATTATTATTATTATTATTATTATTATTATTATTATTATTATTATTATTATTATTATTATTATTTTTATTATTATTATTATTAATATTATTATTATTATTATTATTATTATTATTATTATTATTATTAGTTGCGTTTTTATTGTGATTTATGATATATATATATATATATTTATTTTATATATATTTTTTTTTTTATGATATATATATATATATATATATATATATATATATATATATATATATATATATATATATATATATATATATATATATATATATAAAATAAATTATTTTTTTCTTTCTTCACCTTCCTCTTTGCCCCAAGATTGGGGGTATGGACAAGCATCGGAAAAGAAAAGCAGTAAGAGAACATGACAAACGTCGAAAAAAAAGTCCCCCCTTCCCTACCCTTCCCTGTACCATTAATTAGTGAGAGCTCGTCGCAGACAGAAATGCACCCTAGAGCTTCATGAGACCGCGACGGACCCTCACTATGGTAAATCGTCAATGTAAGTGTTTAATCCCTGGCCCAGGTGGGCCACAACCATGCCCCCATACAAAACCCCGCCATTCTCTCTTCTATCATGCACCTTTATTCTCGCCTCTGCCAACCCGTTATTTCTTCCAGACATTCGTTCACCTGACTCAATCCACTTTCAATATCTCCAGCTCGGTCGGTTCCCACCACACTTTACTATACATCCTGCTTAACCAAACTGACCTCTTTCTTTATTCATCCTTTCCACACAGACCAAAACCATCTCAACATACTTTCATTTATTCTCTCATTTACCTTTCTTCACACCACACCACTTTCTAATTTCATTCCTCACTTTATTAATTCTTTTCTACACCTAGCATGCCCCTAAGATTGTCCATCTGAACACATTGAACTTAGATCTATACTTTTTATTCCAGACCATAGTCTCACTACCATACAATAACACAGGTAACAACATACCATAAAGACTTTAGCGCACCTTGGGACTTAGTCCCTTTACATCCATCAACGATTTAATTGCACCAGCCACCTTCCCACCATTTTCACAACTTTTCCTACTACACTCTGCATCATCCGTTCTTCATCCAACACATCTTAAATATTTAAACCTGCATTTTCTCCAGCTGTCATCATCTAACATAATCCCTCACACTGTGACTGCTCACTACAACCATAACCTTACTTCATATCTACATGTTTACTTTCAAACCCCCTCCTTTTACATACCCTGCCAAATCTCTACCAATCCTCCTCAAACTCCCTTCAGATTCGCCACACAGAAACCAAATCATCCGTATTATAATAGGTAGGGCAATCCTCCACTCTCTCCATTCTGCACTCATTCTAACACTCATTTCCTGCCATCCCACCTCTGAATTCTTTTTCATAACCCCCATCCATACACATTGAACAGCCAAGGAGACATAAACACTAACCTGTCTCACCTCCGCTATTAATCCTAAACCAATCACCATTGACACCATTTATTCTTACACACCGCTTCACTATCGTCATACACATACTTTTGATTCCATTCAGAAGCCTACCACCAACACCATATATCACTTAACACCTGCCATAGAGCTTCCTTATTAACTCATCATACGCCTGTTGTAAATCCATAAAACCTAAATATAATTTATTCTTCTTCTCCCTCATTTTCACAATCATTTTTCAACGTAAAGATTTGATCCACACATCCTCACCACCTGCAATGTACCTTGTTCTTCACCTTCAACCAGTCCCTCTGGTCACTGATGCACTCTTTTTCAAATCCAAAGACAGTATATATATATACCTTCCTCACAACACCACAAACTTATTCCCCATAATTTCTACAATTTCTTTCCTTACCCTTATATAAGGGTAATTATTACCGCTCTCCTCCAATCCCTTGAACTATACCCTCCATAAAACTTTATTACACAACTTCCAAATCCAATCAATCACCATCTCGCCTCCCGCTTTGATCATTTCACTAGTAATTTCATCTATACCTGCAGATTTACCATTCTTCAACTTTCTCACTTCATCACCCATTACCTCCTCCCCATTAATAACCTCCACCCATCCCCAAATTATTCCTTTTTAACTATCAAAACCACATATATATATATATATATATATATATATATATATATATATATATATATATATATATATATATATATATATATATATATATATATATATATATATATATATTTATATATATATATATATATATATATATATATAATATATATATATATATAGTATATATATATATATATATATATATATATATATATATATATAAACACATATATATATATATATATATATATATATATATATATATATATATATTGATAAAAATCGGAATTTAGCAATTTAGTTTGTTTTTTAATATGGTAAAAAATATTTTCTTTGTATCTCAATTCATTCACCAAATTTTGGTGCAAGTTACACAAAAAGTTGACTTTTTTTTTTTTAATAAAAACATGCAAAAACTTTTATGTTGCTGAAAAATCAATTGGTTTTTTAACTCCACAATTCTATCTGCAAATCTTAATCTTGCCATTCCAAGCACTTATTATTATTATTATTATTATTATTATTATTATTATTATTATTATTATTATTATTATTATTATTATTATTATTATTATTATTATTATTATTATTATTATTATTATTATTATTATTATTATTATTATTATTATTATTATTATTATTATTATTATTATTATTATTATTATTATTAGGTGAGATAATAAATGTAGTAGCCTCAAGTACTTGCTGTTTTTGGAACCTCTAATCAGTTAACGGTATTAGATTTTGTTACATAAGTCTTACCTATATATTAAGTAGTGTAACCAAAACATTTGTTGACACCAGATGAACGATCAAAGGGGGAGGGGGGAAGAGGCTGATTTTTTTTAGCAGACAATCACAAGGCTTTATTTGAAAGCAATTGCAGATCATTAAGCAAATAATAAGTAATAATAAATACCTTACACAGGAAAGAATGATGGTTTAAAATTATGAAGCCAAATCGTCGGGAACGAATTCTGTAATTGAGTTTCTTTTTTGTGTGTATGTGTCTGGGTGTGTGTATATTTTTCCGCTCTCATATTTATGTGACGTGTTAATTGGTGTTATTGCAGCGGATCTTATTTTATTACTTGAGAAACCAATTAGTGTCTCAAATTGAGTTTATAATATTCACCAATGTAGTACTTGTTTCTCGTAACTTGATTATACAAATTATATATATATATATATATATATATATATATATATATATATATATATATATATATATATATATATATATATATATATATATATATATATATATATATATATATATATATATATATATATATATATATATATATATAGAATAATAATGATGCAAAGAAGGGAAGATTTAGTAGGTGTCAGTTGGGTCTATCATTGCTGTATGTGTGATGGATGACGATATATGAGTAAAGATTTGAGAAATAAATGCCTTGGATTCGGTTTGACGTTATTTGCTCCTTTGAAATGATGGATTGGAAGTTTGAAAAACGAGACTAAAACGATTTATATGGTTTTGAGATTTACATTTTAATGGGTTGTGAAGTAGTGCTGTGAAGGGGGGTTAAAAAATGTCTTTTTTTTTTAATTTAAAACTTAAATTAAGGTTAATGTTGAGCTTTTATATTCGATTGAGTGACGGAATGTGATTTTGAAATGATTATGCCTAAATTATTTAAGAATGTGAAAGTGTGCTCGTTCAGATGAAAATAAACTTTATATATATATATATATATATATATATATATATATATATAATATATATAATTTATATTATATATATATATATATATATATATATATATATATATATATATATATATATATCAGTATATATATATATACTGAGTGTTGTAGGCATATATATATATATATATATATATATATATATATATATAGTTATGTTGTTGCTATATATTTTTATATATATATATATATATATATATATATATATATATATATATATATATAATATTACTATTATTATTATTATTATTATTATTTATTATTTTTATTTTTATTATTATTATTATTATTATTATTATTATTATTATTATTATAATAATAATAATAATAATAATAATAATAATAATAATAATAATAATAATAATAATAAACAAGAGGAAATCTTCTCTGAACATTGACTTTATCTGTTATTAATAAAGAAACGTAGGCCTTAAAAGATTTTTTAAAATTAAGTTTTTGTTCCTTAGATAAGCTTTTAAAGCTATTTTTCAATAAAAAAAATCTACTTACTTCCATTATGCACTATTTTAATTATTTTAATTATATAAAGATAAATATCACTTAAGTAATGTAATAAAAATAATATTTAATAACCAAAGCAATGGACTTCAAGATAAACACTGCTGCTGCCATCCTTTTGATACGTAAGAGAAACTTGTCGTGTATATATATATATATATATATATATATATATATATATATATATATATATATATATATATATATATATATATATATATATATATATATATATATATATATATATATATATATATATATATATATATATATATGTAATTTTTTTTTTTTTTATGTCTGGCAGGACGGGTATGTTTGCTGGCCTGACCATTATAATACTATAGGAGAAATTAAATTCTTACGTACGCCGATAACAAAGAAATTCACTCTTAGGAATAGGGTAGGAGCGAAAATTTCCAAATTAATTTAATTATTATAACCGTTATTTTTTTTTTTTTTTTTTTTTTTTTTTTTATAAATTAGTTTCTTTTTTTTCACTTTCATATAAAATTTTAATAATTTAATTAAGTTTACAATTTAATTTATTTTATTAAAAAGACTCAGAAATATTGGGTAGGAGCTACCTACCCTACCTACCCTATGTATACGCCCCTGATATATATATATATATATATATATATATATATATATATATATATATATATATATATATATATATATATATATATATATATATATATATATATATATATATATATATATATATTTATATTAAATACTCATATATATATATATATATATTATATATATATATATATATATATATATATATATATATATATATATATATATATATATATATATATATATATATATATATATATATATATATAAGGTAGTGCAAACACGTTACTCATAATAATTCATTGATGAATACTATCCGCTATCAGCAAAAAATTTATATATATATATATATATATATATATATCTCTACATTGCACACAAATACATATTTATATACATATATATATATATATATATATATATATATATATATATATATATATATATATACACGTGTGTGTGTCTCTTAAAGGAAGCACATTTTCCTGTATGTGTTGCCTCTTTCTCCTCTCAGTTTTGAAGAGGAAAAAGATTAATGGAAATTTTGTTCTGGGACCTCATTTTTTATTTGTAACGTCAGTTTTACACGGTATTTAGCGAGTAAATCTTTTCCTCTGACGGAGAACATAACCAAACTCTTTGTCGCGACATCACAATGACCGGGGGATCTCTCTCCTTATCTTCAAAGGTCATCTTTAGAGTCGTTTTCTGATACTCACAAAACTCAGAAAGGTTCTTCTTGTCCGGATCGAAGATTTAGAATCGTTTTTATAAATCTTAAGATGTATCTTCCTTTTCTTGTTTTGAATTTCGTTTCCTACTTTATCTTATATCAGGACTCCAGAGGGAGGAATGTGTCGTCGTTCCTGAAAGAGATTCCTTAAGATTTGGTGACCTCAAATGGATTGTGGGGACACATTTCGATAAATGAATGGTGTAATTTTATCTGAAATTTAATTGTAAGCATTTATGAATTTATAATAACAAGTCATTAGCAGAAACGAATTGCTACAATAGTTAAGAACAGTGGGAGAGCAAACTGATACTTTTCCATCTAAAATAATAATAATAATAATAATAATAATAATAATAATAATACATAATAATATATACACACACACACAATAATTATAGACTGTTTACGTATTAAAATTACTTTACTTAGTAGTAATTTGCCTATGCACATTACTCTAATTTATATGCAAATGTTTTAACACCATATATATTATATATATATATATATATATATATATATAAATATATATATATATATATATATATATATATATATATATAAATATATATATATATATATATATATATATATATATATATATATATATATATATATATATATATATATATATATATATATATATATATATATATATATATATATATATATATATATATATATATATATATTTTTGACTCCATTTCGATTACGTTTGTATTTTGAAGTTTTAATATATACGGTATATATAGTAGTATATATATATATATATATATATATATATATATATATATATATATATATATATATATATATATATATATATATATATATATATATATATATATATATATATATATATATTGAATAAAATTGTTAAGAATTTGATAAAAAATTAATATTAATTCAAGATGATAAGCAATGATAATAATTATATTCTTGGTTTGTTCTAATCAGATCATATATTTAGTGATCTTCTTTTCTGGTTAACTGCTTCTTGCAGTGATCAATTACGTTTCAATACCTATTATTTTATTTTTTAATTTAGATTTTTAACGCGATTTTGGCATCTTTCATTATTATTATTATTATTATTATTATTATTATTATTATTATTATTATTATTATTATTATTATTATTATTAATATTATTATTATTATTATTATTATTATTATTATTATTATTATTATTATTATTACTACTGTTAGATGAAACATTATTTGAGCAAATCTTTTTATATTAACAATTATTATTATTATTATTATTATTATTATTATTATTATTATTATTATTATTATTATTATTATTATTCATAATTATCATCATCATTATTATTATTATTATTATTATTATTATTATTATTATTATTATTATTATTATTATTATTATTATTATTATAATTATTATTATTATTATTACTTTGTCAGATGTTTACCATGTAGCGAAAATGGAAATAGCATTCTTTATATTTAGATAAAAATCCTTCTACATGACACTTTTTTTGGAGATAGAGAGAAAGCTGTTAATGGGTCAGAATGTAAAGAAGTACGTCTCTAATGGAGTTCCATTCAAACCAAAGTGTGACAAAATTTCATTCACTAATTCGTTTGTTTTCAGTTTGTTGGGTACGAAAGTTGTTAGTTACTCGTTATTAAAATATAATTAGGGATTTTATTTGTTATAAGGTTTATAAGGTTAAATTAAATTATAATTTAAAATTTATTATTAAAAAGTTAATTTATAAATTGAAATTGAAGCTATTTGATGATACCTTTTGAACACAAAGCTTTCAATTTTTTATGTATTGAAAGGTTAGTGTTATTCATTATTCAGTTAAAGATAAAAATAGAGATTGAACAATTTAAATTCGTGTTTTGTAATGTTTCTAAAATTTAAAATAAAATGTAATAATAAATATAATTATAAATAGTAAAGTTGAAAACTTCCTCCTTTAAAACTTGAGAAGAGCAACTTTTCTACTTTTAACATTTAAAAAGATTGCATTTAATGTCAATAAAGTCCTTTTATGACATTAAGAAACTTATTTAATTAACTCAGTATGTTCACCAAATGTCTTATCGCTAAACAGTTATTGCTTATCTTTCTCCTCTCCATATACACAAACACACAATATATATTTATATATATATATGCATATATATATATATATATATATAAGTGGTCATAAGGTTATATATTATATATATGCTAAGGGTTATTGGTGAGGTCTATGTTAAGTTCAAGGTATACTACTAATAGCTGGTTATTATATATATTCAAATATATTATTTATATACTCATTGCTCATCTTCTTCCTCCATATACAAACATTATAAATATATATATATATATATATATATATATATATATATATATATTATCTAAGAGTATATATATATATATATATATATATATATATATATATATAATGTTTATTATATATATATATAGCATATATATATATATATATATATATATATATATATGGGTGTGTGTGTTAATGTGTGCGTTCGTGCGCGCTTTGTGTGTGTGTGAGGGTGTGTGTGTGAGAGGGTGTGTGTGTGTGTTTGTGTGTGTGTGTTTGTGCGTGTGTAATAGTGGTTTTCTAATTTTAGCATATAAAACATCTTGTTTCTAATGTTTCAAATACTTACTAAACACATTTAATCTATTCGGCGCAGTTTTCTATTATTCTTTGGTATTTCCTTTTCTCATAATTTTCTTTTTCTTTAGGGGAAAGATGTCATTGTTGGTGTGGCTTAGCAAGCCACTAAGAAAGAGATAAGGTTCTTCACCTTTTTTTGGGGGCCCGACTCAGTCAACAAAACAATTAACTTCGCGACCCATTCTCACTCTCTCTCTCTCTCTCTCTCTCTCTCTCTCTCTCTCTCTCTCTCTCTCCCCTCCCTCTCTCTCTCTCTCTCTCTCTCTCTCTCCTCTCTCTCTCTCTCTCTCTCTCTCTCTCTCTTCTCTCTCTCTCTCTCTCTCTCCTCTCTCTCTCTCTCTCTCTCTCTCTCTCTCTCTCTCTCTCTCTCTCTCTCTCCAAATTAAAAATGATAGTGTAATAATGTAAATAAATGTGTTAATTTATATTTATTACCACACAAAGCGTAACAAAATACCCTTCAATCTTCACACATTTTTTTGTGTTTTATACTTGTTAAACACGAAAAAAAATTTAAATAAAAAAAAAATTAAAAAAAGTAACTTTAATTTTTTGTGAGAAGCTACGGTGATCCATCTCGAACGTCCTGTTGACCAAAGTTTGGGTAGATCTAAAGGTTGAGAACCTGCTCTTATAGATTAGGCGTTCCTGGACGCCTTCAAAACTTCATATCTCACCAATTACTTGCTCTGTATAGAAGTGTTGTCCGTTCCTTGTATGAAGTGACACTTCACATTTTGATGGTTATTTCTCATACACTCAGGTCTTCTAGAAATAGTGGAGTCTAAGGCATTTCTTCTTCTAAAGTTCCTCACTCACACTGACTTTCCAATCTGTATCTATTGTCTATTGAATCAATCTCTGTTTGTTTTTGCTATTTTAATGGACGCTGCTCTTCTGAGCTCTATCTCAGTCAGTCACCAATTTTTCTCTTTTGTGATGATCTCGTGGTGCCACTCGACTTTCCACACACTCTTTCTGATCCTTTTTTTTTATCCAACTCACTGATTTCCAGACTTGAATCATTATTCTTTTTTATTCATATGCTGTACTGGTAAATATGACTGCAGAGCCGGATCCTTAGAGCCACAAAGTTTTAGGTGAAGCCAGAGAAGGATCCGGAGTCGCAGTTGGCAAGACAAAAAAAGTTCACCAGCTCCTCCTCAGGCCTCCTCCTTGTTGTGCAACAAATCACCTGCCGAAGCGACTAGCCCTAAAAATGGATGGTGCTAAAGCCGCCCCGATGCTCGACCTTCGAGGCAGTACCGGCTCTCACTCTTCCTCAGGTTGAAACCGCATCACTTAGTAGGGTTGACGCAGAAATTCACGGCGTAAACCGGAGTTGAGCCACCTTCGGTGCAGATGTTGGTGGTAGTAGCAAGTAATCGAATGAGAACCTCGAGGATTTGAGCGCGGAAGGGTTCTTCGTCAACTGCGTTTGCACGAGGGGAAGTCGGTCCTTCATTCTCCCATTTTCTTCATTTACTTCGACTTGAACACATTTAAACGC
>JABUQX010048136.1:0-12500 GCA_015478945.1 Trachelipus rathkii
AAAGAGAGAGATTCTTGAGATGGTCGGCCAGCGTCTGGATTAGCCGTCATATGTATTTAAAAACTAATAATGCTACAGTAAAACGGAATAAATTGGTGGAATGCTGGTCCAAATGCTGGTCCAGAATGTATAAAAAAAAAAAAAACAAAAGAAAATATTATATCTCAAAACTACAATAGCGTACAGCGAAAAGGAATACATTTTTGGAATCCTCGTAAAATATCACAATTTAGAAAAATGTAAAAAATAAAAATTTTTTGCTCTATATCCGGCACACTAGGGGGCTCGAGCCTGACGGGGAACATAGGGGGGGATGTTTTCCCATACCCCTGGGGAGGGGCGGAGGAACCCCCGCACACCCAAATACCAAAGACCCCGACCTGCCATCGGGGCGGTATACCCTTGGGCATTCTTTAGTAAAAAAATAAAAAAATTAATAGAAAGTCTTTATTTTAACGAGAAACCAATAAAAGGTCTCTAAATAGGCCTTCTAATCATATTACTATAATTATTAACAATAATTTTTTTTATTTTTTTTATTTTTTTTACATTTTCCTATCCAAAATTTTACGAGGAATCTCCAAAAATGTATTCCTTTTCGCTGTAGCTATTGTAGTTTTTGAGATATAATTATTATTTTTTTTTTTTTATTATTATTATTTTTTTTTACATTTTCTGGACCAGCATTGGACCAGCATTCCAGCAATGTATTCCGTTTTACTGTAGCATTAATAGTTTTTAAGATATATATGACGGCTAATCCAGAGGCTGACCGATGGTACTCCAAGAGTGTTACCTCTTGACCAACGATTAGCTAAAAGGAAACCCATCATTTTACTTCTGAAAGCTTAGCTTCCCAAGAGGAGTGAGGCGTGTCTTGGACACCTAACCTCCGACGGGCCTCCCCGCTAATACTCGGGTCAGGGGCAACACTGGGTAATTTTTAATCGGACATTTTTAGGTATTCAAAGATATTTGTGCAATAAACGCCAAACAATTATTTGGTATATTGTAATGTCCTAATGGGTTTGAACACTTACCCTTGAGATGGTACTCCAAGAGTGTTACCTCTTGACCAACGATTAGCTAAAAGGAAACCCATCATTTTACCTCTGAAAGCTTAGCTTCCCAAGAGGAGTGAGGTGTGTCTTGGACACCTAACCTCCGACGTGCCTCCCCGCTAACACTCGGGTCAGGGGCAACACTGGGTAATTTTTAATTGGACATTATTAGGTATTCAAAGATATTTGTGCAATAAACGCAACAATTATTTGTATATTTGTAATGGTCCTAAGTGGGTTTGAACCCTTACCCTTGAGATGAGTAGTGACAGGACAGTTTGACCGTTGCAGGTCTTTTCGATATGAAGGAATAGAGATATTGGCTTGAAACTTGGAATATAATCTATGTATGTGATAAGCTCGAAACAGGATAAATTTCAAGTCTCTAGGATGTATATAAGGGGTGGTCACCCCCGAGAGCGTAGCCGCTACGCCCTTGTTACGTCTTGTGAGTGAGTGAAGATTAGGCTTAAGGGGCAAGAGGGATCATTTGGAGGTCAGATAGACCGAAGGTCTATCTGACCGACAGACAGACACACCGTAGGTTTGTCAGTTTCTCGTGTGTGTGTGTGTGTTTGTATTATTTATTATTATTATTATTATTATTATTATTATTATTATTATTATTATTATTATTATTATTATTATTATTATTATTATTATTATTATTATTATTATTATTATTTTATTATTAATATGTCGTGAAAATTTAGGTTCCCGAAGGGAACCTAAATTTTGAGACATCTTCTACTACATTTTCCTTCTGCTTGTCCTACATCTAATTTATCTCCTTCGTCAGCGTCACCTTCTGCGTCTCCTTCAGAGACTTTTGCCCCTCGAGATCCAGTACCGCCCCGACATCGATTCAGCACGCAGCTTCGCCTCCACTTTTGGTTCGCATCGCTAAGCCTCCTTCTACAACAGCTCGACATCCACTCCGACTCCGACTCCCGGTGCCGGCTCCGTTCCACCCCGCAGCGACTCAGGTCCGCGGTCCGAGACAATGTGATCGATTTTGTGTAAATCGATACAATATTGGTGTCTTATATATTTATTGTCTGAGATTTCCGAAAATAATGGTTTCCAGCAAACCATCAAAAAAAATAAAATAAATAAATAAATAAATAAAATTTTTCTTATTCATTTTGTTTATAACTAACAAATTTACGTTTTTACATACCCTAAAGCAATAAATCAGTAAATCAAACCACCATCCAGCCACCCTCCTGTCCAATCGTGATCTATTGATCTATTGATCTATTGATCTATTGATTCAAGTCAAATTTTTTACTAAAATTGTAACGTTTTACATACCCTAAATCAGTAAATCAGTAAATCAAACCACCATCCAGCCACCCTCCTGTCCATCTTGATCTATTGATCTATTGATCTATTGATCTATTGATTCAAGTCACATTTCGAGTATCATTTTTGAATAAACATAACATAAAATCAAATTCTTTATACAAAGATCAACGAATATATGCTAACGTAACAAAGTTTTCCCATTGATAAAGCTTACTTGGCATCATCTGAACTAGGAATATAAATAACACAACGACAACCTTACACGCCTTAAACATGAATAAACTGTTAACATTAACAAAGTTCCACTTAACAACAGTAAAGTAACTAACATAGCATACAAAGACGTAACCTATTCACACTTTTGTCATGCATATCTCTAACATAACAATGTTAATTTAAATTAACATGGTAATATTTAACTAAAATTTATCACAACATTGGTTAATTAATTATCATACTGATCACGAATATACTCTAACGTAATAAAGTTTCCACAACAATAAAGCTAACATGGCGTAACATGAAACTAGGAAAATAATGTACAAAGACAAACCTAACACAACTTACACATGAAAAACTGTTAACATTAAACAAAGTTCCATAATTAACTACCAGTAAAGTATAACTAAACATTGCATGTCAAAACGTAACCTATTCTTACTTTTCCAAGCATATCTCTAACATAACAATGTTAATTTAAATTAACATGGTAATATTTAACTAAAATTTATCACAACATTGGTTAATTATCATACTGATCAACGAATATACTCTAACGTAATAAGGTTTCCACATCAATAAAGCTAACATGGCGTAACATGAACTAAGAAAATAATGTACAAAGACAAACCTAACACAACTTACACACGAATAAACTGTTAACATTAACAAAGTTCCACACTTAACACCAGTAAAGTAACTAACATTGCATGCAAAACGTAACCTATTCTTACTTTTTCAAGCATATCTCTAACATATTAACGTTAACCTTACACTGACACAGTAACATTTAGCAAAAATTTATTACAACATTGGTTAATTATCATACTGATCAACGAATACACTCTAACATAATAAGGTTTCCACATCAATAAAGCTAAAAGACGTTACCAAAACTAAGAAAATAATGTACAAAAGACAAACCTAACACAACTTACAACACGAATAAACTGTTTAACATTAACAAAGTTCAACACTTAACACCAAGTAAAGTAAACTAACATTGCATGCAAACGTAACCTATTCTTACTTTTCAAGGCATAATTCTAACATATTAACGTTAACCTTACACTGACACAGTAACATTTAGCAAAAATTATCACAACATTGGCTAATTATCATACTGATGAACGAATATACTTTAACATAATAAGGTTTCCACATCAATAAAGCTAATACAACTAACATGAACTAAGAAAATAATGTACAAAGACAAACCTAACACACTTACACACGAATAAAATGGTTAACATTAACAAAGTTCCATACTTACAGCAGTAAAGTAACTAACATTGCATGCAAAACGTAACCTATTATACTTTTTTTCAAAGCATATCTTTAAACATATTCAACGTTAATCTTACAAAAATGCACAGTAACAATTTAGCAAAAATGTATTTTAAACCCTGTCGATTAATCAACAGACCCAACGACATATGCCAACGTAAGAAAGTTTTTTACATTATCATAGTAATATTTAAACAAAAATTTCTCATAACCTTACCTAAATATCATAATCCCCAACAAATAATTGCAACATAACAAAGTTTTATCCAAACATAATATAAAATAAGTTCTTTGAATAAAAGATCATAGTAAAGTGTAATAGTTTCCCGAATTTAAACAATAAATCAGTAATGCAAACCACCATACCTCTCCTTGCCCCTCCCTAACCCAAATCTCTTCCATGACCTTTTGCTCTTTTGATCTAATGATTAGGTCACATATCGTACATTTCGATAAACATAATACAAAAATAAGTTTTTTATATACTAACCAACGATATATTTTTGCTAACGTAACATTATTTTCACATTAATAAAGCTAACATAGCATGACCAGAGCTAAGAATATAATGTTAGCAATGACAAAACTTTAACACAACCTTACGCTCGAAATAAACTACTAACATTAACAAAGTTGCCATACTTAACAACAGTAAAAGTAGCCTAGCACATCGTACAAAACGTAACCTATTGCACATACCTTTTCAAGCATATCTCTAACTATCAAGGTTAATTTAACATTAACACTATTGATTTACGTCGCATTTCGAGAATCATTTCGGATAAACATAGCACAGAAAATGAGTTCTTATATACTAACCAGCGAATATAATACTAACATAACAATGTTTTCTCACATTATAAGCTAACATAGCATCATATGAACTAAGAAATAATTGTACAACGACAAACTTTTCACAACTTACGCACTAATATGGCAGTTACATTAAACAAAGTTCCACACTTAAAGCCAGTAAATGTAACTAGCAATTGCTTACAAACGTACCTATTCATTACTTTTTTCAAGCATTCTCTAACAAATTAGTTAATTTTACCATTCGACACAGTAATATTTAACAAAATATTTAAATCATACCTTGGCTAATTATCATACGACCGACGAATAACTGTAAAGCATAACAAAGTTTTATCCAAAACATAAACATAAAAAATAAGTTCTTTTGAATAAAATATCTTAGTAAATTGTAATAGTTTACTGATTTTAAGAGTAAATCAGTAAATCAGGAAATCAGATCCACTAACCCCTCCCCACCCCTCCCTCAATGACCTTTTGATCTATTGATCTATTGGTTCAGTCATATTTCGAGTATCATTTCGGCTAAACTTAACAAAAAAAATAGTTTTTTTTATATACTAACCATCGAATATTGCTAAACGTAACAAAGTTTTTACATTAATAAAGCTAACTTAACATCAAAACCTGAACTAAGAATATAATGTACAACGACAAACTAACACATCATACGTACGAATAAACTACTAACATTACAACTTCAGCACTAACAACAAGTAAAGTAACCTAAAACTCGTAAACAAAGCGTAACCTATTCCCACTTTTTATCAGCATATTTTCTACATCAGCCCGAAGGGCTGAGGGCTTACCCCTCCTTCGGAGGGTAATGCAGCTTACCCCTCGGGGTGATCCACCCTCTCTGGGTTTCACACCCTTTCAGGGCCGCATTTCCCCTGGGTTTTCCTCGGAGGTGATGTGTTGCTTTAGATAACTCTTAGGTAATGAAACGCTGTTTATTCGTAAAGTTGGTACGTTATGTTAAAGTATTACTGATGACTGCCTTGAAAAATTAACACTTGATTTGTTGGAGAAAATGATAGTTTTGTAAGATATTACTTTGTTAACTGACGAATGAATGTGTTTAGAAACGTGAGCCTAGGTTAAGTTTTTGTTAAAGTAATGTTAGGTTTGCCGAGAATTTTGCTAATGTCTACGTTTCTTCGTAAAGTTCAATAATGATGTTATACTCGAGACGAATGACACTTTGATTGAAGATAGTTTTTCAAATTCATAGTTCAAGATGCTGGTATCTTTGATAGATTGTCACTTTTAAGGGATTTTTGTTAATAATAACGTCTTACCTGTTCCTGAATATGCGGGAAAACGTTGGGAACATATCGAGTATTGTATGACATGTTAGCTACTTTAAATTTGATAAGTAGGGAATTTCAGGATGTTAGCTGATTATTCATACAACGCCGGAAAGTAATGTTAGTTTTTGCATTGTGCATTATATTCTTAGTTCAGATTATGATATGTTAACTTTAATGATGTTAAAACTTTGTTGCGTAAGCATATTTTCGTAGGTCAGTATATAAAGAACTTATTTTTATCTTATGTTTACCCAAAATGATACTCGAAATATGACTTGGATCATAGGCGGATGGGTGGGTAGGGGACTACTGGGATGGATGGTTCGATTTACTGATTACCTGCTTTAAAATCGTAAAGCTTAACACGCTTTACTTGTGATATTTATTCATAGAACTTATTTTATGTTATGTCAGGGATAAAAATTTTGTTATTTTTATGTTATGTTTGGTTAAAACTTCGTTGTGATTGCAATTATTCGTTGGGGATTATGATATTTAGACGAGGTTATGATGAATTTTTGTTTAATATTACAAAGTTGATGTAAAAAATTCGGCACGTTAGCATTATATTCGTTGTCAGTATGATGATTAGACAGGGTTAATGCTAAATTTTTGTTAAATATAACGATGTTAATGTAAAATTAACATTGATATGTTAGAGATATGCTTGAAAAAGTGGGAATAGGTTACGTTTTGTACGAAGTGTTAGGTACTTTACTGTTGTTAAGTGCTGAAGTTTGTTAATGTTAGTAGTTTATTCGTACGTATGGTGTGTTAGGTTGACGTTGTACATTATATTTCTTAGTTCAGGTTATTTATGTAGTTTAATTAATGTAAAAATTTGGTTTAAGTTAGTCATATATTCGATGGTTAGTATATAAAAAAACTTATTTTTGTGTTATGTTTAGCCGAAATGATACTCGAAATATGACATGAATCAATAGATCAATAGATCAAAAGGTCATGGAGGGAGGGTGGGGAGGGGTTGATGGTTTGATTTACTGATTTACTGCTTTAAAATCAGTAAACTATTACAATTTACTAAGATATTTTATTCAAAGAACTTATTTTTATGTTATGTTTGAATAAAACTTTGTTATGTTTACAGTTATTCGTCGGTCTGTATGATAATTAGCCAAGGTTATGATAAATTTTTGTTAAATATTCCTGTGTCAATGTAAAATTAACGTTAATTTGTTAGAGGTATGCTTGGAAAAAGTATGAATAGGTTACGTTTTGTAGCAATGCTGTTACTTTACTGGCTTTAAGTGTGGAACCTTTGTTTAATGTTAACTGCATATTTAGTGGGCGTAAGTTGTGATAGTTTGTCGTTGTACATTATTTTCTTAGTTCATATGATGCTATGTTAGCTTAGCTTTATTAACGTGAAAACATTGTTATGTTAGCATATATCGCTGGTTAGTATATAAAGAAAACTCATTTTTGTGTTATGTTATCCGAAATGGATTTCCTCGAATGCGACCGTAAATCAATAGTGGTTAATGTAAAATTAACGCTTGAATATGTTAGAGATATGCTTGAAAAAGGTGATAGGTTACTTTTTGTAAACCGGCTGTGCTTTATGTACTTTACTGTTGCTTAAGTATGGAAATTTTGTTAATGGTTAGTAGTTTATTGTCGAGCGTAAGGTGTGTTAGGTTTTGTCATTGTACATTATATTCTTAGTCTGGTCATGCTATGTTTAGCTTTATTAATGTGAAAATAATGTTACGTTAGCTATATTTCCGTTGGTTTAGTATATAAAGAACTTATTTTTGTACTATGTTTTATCCGAAATGGTACTCGAAATGTGACCTGAATCATTAGATCGAAAGATCATAAAGGTCAATGGAAGGGATGGGTCAGGGAGGGGTAGGGAAGGGGTCAGGGAAGGGAAATGGGTCGGTTTGATTTTGTTTTAATTCGGTAAACTATTACACTTTATATGATATATTTAATTCAAGAACTTATGTTCATAGTTTAGCTTTACCGAGGATAAAACTTTGTTTATGTTTGCAATTATTTGCTGGGGATTATGATATTTAGGTAGGGTTATGATGAATTTTTGTTAAAATATTACTAATGATAATGTAAAAACTGTTACGTTAGCATATAGTCGTTGGTCTGTTTGATAATCGGACAAGGTTAAAATACATTTTTTTGCTAAATGTTACTGTGTTTTTGTAAGATTAACGTTAATATGTTGAGATATGCTTGAAAAAGTATGAATAGGTTACGTTTTGCATGCAATGTTAGTTACTTTACTGGTGTTAAGTGTGGAACTTTGTTAATGTTAACAGTTTATTCGTGTGTAAGTTGTGTTAGGTTTGTCTTTGTACATTATTTTCTTAGTTCATGTTACGCCATGTTAGTTTTATTGATGTGGAAACCTTATTATGTAGAGTATATTCGTTGATCAGTAAAATGATATATTACCAATGTTGGATAAATTCTGCTAAATGTTAACGGGTGTCAGTGTAGAGGTTAAAACGTTAATATTTAGAGATATGTTTGAAAATGTAAGAATAGGTTCGTTTTGCATGCAATGTTAGTTACTTTACTGGTGTTATAAGTATGGAACTTTGTTAAATGTTAACAGTTTTTTATTCGTCATGTAGTTGTGTTAGGTTTGTCTTTTGTACATTATTTTCTTAGTTCATGTTACGCCATGTTAGCTTTATTGATGTGGAAACCTTATTATGTTAGAGTATATTCGTTGATCAGTATGATAATTAACCAATGTTGTGATAAATTTTTGCTAAATGCTACTGTGTCAGTGTAAGGTTAACGTTAATATGTTAGAGATAGGCTTGAAAAAGTATGAATAGGTTACGTTTTGCATGCAATGTTAGTTACTTTACTGGTGTTAATTATGGAACTTTGTTATTGTTTGATCTTTTATTCGGTGTGTATGTTGTGTTAGGTTTGTCTTTGTACATAATTTTCTTAGTTCATGTTAAGCCATGTTAGCTTTTATTGATGTGGACTTATTACGTTAGAGTATAATCGTTGATCAGAATGATAATTAACCAATGTTGTGATATTTTGTTAAATATTATCCTGTTGTAAAGAAGCAGCCTTCGTCAGGTATAGTGATATGCGTTTGCAGAATGTGAAATAGGTTACGTCTTTTGTATGCTATGTTAACTTTACTGTTTGTTAAGTGTGGAACTTTGTTAAGTTAACAGTTTATCATGTTTAAAAGGCGTGTAAGGGTTTGTCGTTGTGTATTATATTCCTAGTTCAGATGATGCTAAGTAAGCTTTATCAATGGGAAAACTTTGTTACGTTACATATATTCGTTGATCTTTGTATAAAGAATTTGATTTTATGTTATGTTTATTCAAAAATGATACTTGAAATGTGACTTGAATCAATAGATCAAATAGATCAATAGATCAAGAATGGACAGGAGGGTGGCTGGATGTGGTTTTTGATTTACTGATTTACTGGATTTTAGAGTAAAACGTTACAATTTAGTAAAAAATTTGACTTGAATCAACAGATCAATAGATCAATAGATCAATATATCACGATTGGACAGGAGGGTGGCTGGATGGTGGTTTGATTTACTGATTTATTTCTTTAGGGTATGTAAAAAAGTAAATTTGTAAGTTATAAACAAAAAGAATAAGAAATTTTATTTATTTATTTATTTATTTATTTTTTTTATTATTATTTTTTTTTCTTGATGGTTCTGAAACCATTATTTTTGAAATCTACAGACCCAATAACATATATAAAGACACCAATATTGTATCATTACACAAATCGATCACATTGTCTACCGGACCCTGCGTCGCTGCGGGGTGGAACCGGAGCCGGCACCGGAGTCGGAGTCGGAGTTGGAGTCTGAGCTGTTGTAGAAGGAGGCTTAGGATGCGAACCAAAAGTGGAGGCGAAGCTGCGCGCTGAATCAATGTCGGGGCGGTACTGGATCTCGAGGGGCAAAAGTCTCTGAAGGAGACGCAGAAGGTGACGCTGACGAAGGAGATAAATTAGATGTAGGACAAGCAGAAGGAAAATGTAGTAGAAGATGTCTCAAAATTTAGGTTCCCGCACGACATAATAATAATAATAATAATAATTATAATAATAATAATAATAATAATAATAATAATAATAATAATAATAATAATAATAATAATAATAATAATAATAATAATAATAATAATAATAATAATAATAATAATAATAATAAATAATACAAACACACACACACACACACACACACACACACACACACACACACACACACAGACAAACAGACAAACCTACGGTTTGTCTGTCTGTCGGTCAGATAGACCTTCGGTCTATCTGACCTCCAAATGATCCCTCTTGCCCCTTAAGCCTAAATCTTCCATCACTCACAAGACGTAAGCAGGGCGTAGCGCTACGCTCTCGGGGTGACACCCTTATATACATCCTAGAGACTTAAAATTTACCCTGTTTCGAGCTTAACACATACATAGATTATATTCTACGTTTCAAGCCAATATTTCTATTCCTTCATATCGAAAAAACCTGCAACGGTCAAACTGTCCTGTCACTACTGAGATGGTACTCCAAGAGTGTTACCTCTTGACCAACGATTAGCTAAAAGGAAACTCATCATTTTACCTCTGAAAGCTTAGCTTCCCAAAGAGGAGTGAGGCGATGTTGCTTGGAACACTAACCTCGGGGGCCTCCGCTAACACTCGGTCAGGAGCAACACTGGGTAATTTTTAATCGGACTTATTAGGTATTCGAAGATATTTGTGCAATAAACGCAACAATAATTTGTATATTTGTAATGGTCCTAAGTGGGTTTGAACCCTTACCCTCACACGCCTCACTACTCTTGGGAAGCTAAGCTTTCAGAGGTAAAATGATGGGTTTCCTTTAGCTAATCGTTGGTCAAGAGGTAACAACTCTTGGAGCTACCATATCAAGGGTAAGGTTCACAACCCACTTAGGATCATTTTAATATTATATATATTATATAATATATATATATATTATATATATATATATATTATTATAATATTATTTATATGATATATATATTTAATATAATATATATATATATATATATTTATATATATATTATATATATATATATTTATATATATATATTTTTATATATAATATATATATATATTAATATATATATATATATATATATATTATATTTATATTATATATATATATATAATATATATATTATATTATATATATTATATATATATATATATTATTATATATATATATTATTGAAACTAATTTAGATAAGAAACAGAGGAAAACGAATAGAAAACAAAACAAAACCCACCATTCCCTCCTATTATGCACCTTTCTTTTTCACTCTGTAAACTGCACATTTCCTTCTCCAGGCATTCTTTTAAATGACACAATCAATCCATTTTTCTTCCGTCTCCTAGCCGGTCGATTTCCAGCACACTCACAACTATTTATCCGCTAACCAACCGACTATACATCCATCCTTTCCACATGACCAAACAAACCATCTCAACGTACTCAATTTATTCTCATCATTTACCACTTTCTTCAAACCACACTCTCTAAATGGTTCATTCCTCATTTTATTAATGCTTCTCACACCTAACACCCCCTAAGATTGTCCATCTGAACACATTGTACTTTAGATCTATACCTCTTATTCCAGACCATATTCTCACTACTATACATTAACACAGATAACAACATACCTTCAAGTAAGACCTTAGCGCACTCAAGACTTAGTCCCTTTACATCCACTAAGGATTTAATTGCACCAGCCAATTCTGCTTCCACAAATTTCCTACTATATCCTCTGGCATCATCCGTTCCATTTTCAATCCAACATATATCCTAATATTTAAACTCATTTAACTCAGACACTTGTTCAAGCTGCTCTTCATCTAACATAAGTTCTCACCGAGGACTGTTCTCACTCACAGCGATAACCTTACTCTTATCTACGTTTAAATTCAAACCCGTCCTTTTACACACCCTGCCAAATCTCTCTTTCCATATTACTTAACTCTCTTCAGATTCGCCACACTAAACCAAATCATTCGCATATAATAGGAAGGGCACCCTTCATTCTCTTATATTCCCCATCATTCTAACACCATCCCTTGCCACCCTCACCTCTAAATTTTTCACCACCCCATCCATGTACAAATTGAATAGCCAAGGAGACATACACATCCAGTGCCACACTCCGCTCTTAATATTAAACTAATCACTTTTGACTTTATTCTCATTCTTAACCTTACGCGCTTCCTTCCAGCAGAGTTTCCTATTCCCGTGTAAGTCCCATTCATCCTTTTTTGAAACTGTTCATTTACCTTTTTTTCCCACCTACGTATCTTTTATTATACCTTGTTTTTCCTCCCTACATAACTCAAAACATATTTCTTTTGAAACCTCATCATTGGAATTTGGTGAATTCAACCACGCTTCTTTTTTACTTTCAACAATTGCGTCACCTCTTCATTCCCTCACTCACTGTAAA
>JABUQX010048136.1:20000-22500 GCA_015478945.1 Trachelipus rathkii
AGGTCGGACAAAAAAGCAGCAGATGCCTATGTGGAAGAATTTAATATTTATCCACTGTGAAGGTTACGTACCTCATCAAGTTTTTAACTGCAATGAAACGGGACTGTTTTGGGGGAAAATGCCAAGAAGGACCTATATAACACAAAGAAAGTCAGACAGCCTGGCCCACAAACCTAATGAAGAACAGGGCCTTACACTTTCATTGTGTGCTAATGCGCAAGTTGGGGTGATTTTTAAGGGTTAAGCCTGCTTTTTAAGTTTACCACTCTGACAATCCGCGATTTTAAACGAAATAATGTGTTAAAGGTAAACTTCCGGTATTTAGAGAGCGAATAGCAAGGCTTGGGTAACAAGACTACTTTTTATGGAGTGGTTGACTGAAGTTTTTGCGCCAACTGTCAAGAAATACCTTGAGGAAAATAATTTGCCCCTTAAGTGTCTGCTGGTTATGGACAACGCTCCTGCCCATCCTCCTAGTATGGAAGAAGACCTTGATGTTGAATACGACTTCATAAAAGTCAGATTTCTGCCTCCTAACACCACTCCTCTCATCCAGCCCATGGACCAGCAAGTAATTTCCAACTTCAAGAAGTTATATACAAAGGCTCTTTTTTCCAAGTGTTTCCAGGTGACCAACGACACGAATTTGACCCTGCGTGATTTTGGAAGGATCACTTCCATTTCCTCCACTGCATAAACCTCATTGACAAGGCATGGAACAATGTCTCTAACCGCACGTTGCAATCTTCCTGGAGGAGACTTTGACCAGGTTGTGTGCCTCACAGCGACTTTGAGGAGACAGCTGTAACTCTAGTAAACGAGATTGTGACCATTGGTCTCCTACGAGTTTGGGCTTGGAGGTCAACGAGGAGGATGTAGTGGATCTGGAGTAGGACCACAGACAAGAACTCAACACAGAAGAACTTGTTGAATTGCAATGTGAACAGATGAAAGTTATGCAGGAGCAGCACTCAGGAGAAGAGGAGGAGGAGTTGGTACATGTTTCAAGTTCTGAGATCAAAGAAATTTTTGGCAAGTGGAGTGAAGTGCAGGTTTTCATTGAGAAACATCACCCTAACAAAACTGTGACCAGCCGAGCTGTGGACATTTTAAATGACAATGTGATGTCCCATTTTCGGAAAATTATCCAACAAAGAAAAAGACAAATGTCTCTGGATCGTTATCTTGTGAAAACACCAGCCACCGAGCCAGCAATCGAACCACTTCCCAGGATACAAACACGAGAAAAAACACCAGAAATACCTACACAGTTGCCCGACGTTATTATGGAATGGGACTCTCCTTCGAAGGAGTAGTCTTCCTCCTCCTCCTCTACCATCTACCTGTGCCAGTAACTATCAACCACAAAGGTAAAGTTATAGTACTGTATGTTTTATATTATATATTTTTGCCACACATAAATCCATAAAAAAGTCAACAAACAATATGTTTCTGGGGCGGGCGAACGGATTAATTGGATTTACATTAATTTCAATGGGAAAAATTGTTTCGGTTCGCGAACGGAGTCAAAGAACGAATTAAGTTCGTGACCCGAGGTACCACTGTATATATATATATAGTACAACAAGTTGCACAGAATAACTGTAACTTTTCTTCTTAAGAAAGCTACACCCCGAGTGAAATTTGTCTTTTCTATCATTCATTGGGTGGGTGCTTTTAGATTGTAGACACATCTTATCTATCCATAAATTCTTATTTATATTTTAACATCTATAACCGTGTTTATTTGTTTTTTTCAGACACAAATACGAGTACAGGATTATCAAATTCAGTAAATTACATTTAAGTTAAGAAACTTCGGTTGTATAATGACACAATCAGTTCGGTCACACCCTTGTCGCATAAATTGCTGGAAGAAAATATCGGAAAATAAATCGATTATTATGCAAAAACATCTCAACATTTAAGCAACTTTTTAGTAGTTCCTTTGTCAGCTTAACAACAAGTACCTAGCCTAACATAGCTATCTACGGCAACAAATAAAGTTAATGTCTACATCGGTTTTAATGAATAGACGTTACCCGAGAACTCACCTATCCTCTATGAATCGAGTTGCTTAAAAATATTTTTAACCTATAAAAGCTTAATTACGTTTTGAATGCATGTTATCATAATTTACAATATTGCCTTCTTTAATATATATATATATATATATATTATTATATATTATATATATCTATATATATATATATATATATATACTATATATATATATATATACTATATATATATATATATATATATAATATATATATTTATATATAATATATATATATAATATTATATATAATATATGGAATTGCCTTTAAAAGGATGTTAACTGATATATATCGAAGGAACGATGTAATCCGGATTTTTCAGATTGTTAAGGCATAGAGCGTCAAGTTGCCAAACAGTTTATTTTTTACGTTAAGGATACCAAGAATTCATCGCAAAGATGAACAGAGTCGGGTTTTTCGGCTCAGCGGGGGACAAACCG
>JABUQX010048137.1:7500-10000 GCA_015478945.1 Trachelipus rathkii
TATATATATATATATATACTATATATATATATATATATATATATTATTATTACTATATATATTATATTATAATATATATCATCACATCATTCATCATCCACCCCATCTCTCTCTCCCCAAGACTTGAGGTAAGGTGCGTAACATGCATTGGCGAGCAGAGAAAATATTAGAAGAATTTGAAGCAAGAAGAAAAGAAAGCCCACCTTAACGCCCCATTTATACCAATTATTTGAGAACGCGTCGCAGTCAGAAAAATCCCCACCATAGAGCTACGAGACCGCGATGACCCTCACTATGACAATCTTCGTCAATGTGGGCGATTCATTCCTTGGCCAAGTGCGAGCTACAACCGATAGCATCCTCACCAAACCCCGCCATTCACTCCTGTTATGCACCTTCTATCTCGCCTCTGCCCAAAAACTCACATTATTTCCTCCAGCATTCTTTTATAACTTTTCTTCGTCTTCCATCCGGTAGTATCCCAACACACTCACACTATACATCCGTTTAACGACCGACTATCCATCCATCCTTTCCACAATAACCAAACCATCTCAACGCACTTTCATTTAATTCCATTACCCCATTCTCACACCCAAAACCAACTTCTCTAATACGTTCAATTCCTCACTTTATTATTTCTTTTTCACACCTAACACGCCTAATAGTTTGTCCATCTGAACACATTTACTTTGATCTATTCTTATCTCCAGACCATAGTCCCACTCCTATACATTAACACGGGTAAAAACATACCCTCATGTTAAGACCCTACGCACTCAAGACTAGTTCCCTTACATCCACCAACATTTAATCCGCCACCAGCCACCTTGAGTGCCATACAAAATTTCCTACTACACTATCTGCATCATCCGCTCCCTTTCCATCCAACATATATTCCTAAATATTTAAATTTAGACACTTTTTCCAGCTGCTCACAATCATAACCATAACTTCACCACCGAGGACTAACCCACACACAATCCATATTTACTTTATCTACGTTACTTTCAACCCTTCCTTTTACACACCCTACAAATTTCTCTACCAGTCCTCTCAAGCTTTCTTCAGATTCGCACCACAAAACCAAATCATCTTCATATAAAAGGTAGGAACCCTCCACTCTCTCCATTCTCCATCATTCTAACACTATCCCCTGTCACCCCTACCTCTAATTCTTTTATAGCCCCATCCATACAGATTGGTTCGCCAAGGAGACATAGCACATCCCCTGTTTCACTCCCTATTAATTTTAAACCAATCAATTTCGACTCAATTTATTCTTTACACACGCTTCACTATCGTCATACATACTTTTGATTTCATCAGAAGTCCACAACCAAAATCATCGACAACACCTGCAGTAGACTCCCTATTAATCCTATATACGGGCCCTGTTGCAAATCCATAAATCTTAAAAGCAATTTATTCTTTCTCTCCCCCTCATTATCCCCTATCAATTTGTTTCAATTTTGTAAGAGATTTGATCCACACATCCTCTCACACTTCTAAAACGCACTTTGTTCTTCCCCAAATCAGTTCTTTAGTCATTCGACGCACTTCTTTCGACCAAAGATAAACAGCATATATCTTCCAACAACACTCAACTCAATAAACTAATTACCTATAATACTTACAGTTTACCTTAGCCCCCTTACCCTTATATAAAGTATCACCTTCCTCCAATCCCTCGGAACGTATACCATCCATAAACGCTTTATTACACAATTTCCAAATCCAGTCAATCACCATTCTTCAGTATATTAATATAATATTATATATATATATATTATACTATATATATTAATTATAATATAATTATATATAGTATATATAATTAATATATATATATAATAATATTATATATATAAAATATATATATAATTATATATATATAATATAAATGTTTTGTAGAGGTGAATTATGAAAGGAGTTTGAGAGATGGTAGAGAGATTGGCAGGTATGTAAAAGGATGGGTTTGAAAGTAAAAGTAGAATAGAGTAGGTTATGGTTGTGAGGTAGGACAGTCCTCGGCGAGGTGTGAAGTTATGCTAGATCGTGAGCAGCGGAAACAAGTGGACTTGAGTTTAAATATTAGGATATATATGTTGGACGGAAAGGGAACGGATGGGTACACGAAGGTTGTAGTAGGAAAGTTGTGATTTGCAGGAAGGTGGCTGGTGCATTAAATCCTTGGAGGAATGTAAACGTGGACTCAGTTCTTGAGCCGTGTGCAGGCGTCTACGTGAGGTATGTAAATGTGCTTAAGTATGGTAGTGAGACTATGGTCTAGATTAAGAGGTGGGGCGTGTTAGTTATGAGAAGAATTGATAAAAATGAGGAATGAACGTATTACAGAGTTGTATGTTGTGAAAAAAGGGATAAATGAGAGAAAATGAAAGTACGTTGATATGGTTTTGTCATGTGGAAAGATGGATGATAGTTCGCGGGGTAAGCGGATATAAGTGCGTGAGGTTGAATCCACTGCTGGAGAGACCGA
>JABUQX010048137.1:15000-22295 GCA_015478945.1 Trachelipus rathkii
TTATGGTTGTGAGTGAGGACAGTCCCTCAGTATGTGAATTATGTTAGAGTGGTGAAGCGAGCTGGAAAAGTGTATAGTTTAAATATTAGGATATATGTTGTGAAAAAGGGAACGGATGATGCAGAGTGTAATAGGAAAGTTGTTAATGGCAGGAAAGGTGGCTGGTGCCCAATTAAATTCCTGGTGGATGTAAAGGGACTAGTCTTGATGCGCTAGTCTTACAGGGGTATTGTTATAATAGAGTGTGTTAATGTATAGTAGAGAGACTATGGGTCAGAAAAAAGGTATAGATCTAAAGTTCATGTGTTCAGATGGACAAATCTTAGGGGCTGTTAAGTGTGAGAATAATTGATAAAATGAGGAGTGAACGTATAGAGTTGTGTGGTGTTGAAGAAAGGGGTAAATGAAGAGGAATGAATGAAAGTACGTTCGAGATGGTATATCATGTGGAAAGAATGAAGTGGACAGTCGTTGGTTAAGCGGAAGTTAGTGCGTGAGTGTTTTAGAAAATCGAAACGCTGGGAAGACCGCAAGAAAAAGTGGATGATATTAGCTAAACGAATGTCTGAAGGAAAGAGATGTGTGAGTTGGCCAGAGGCGAGAATTAAAGGTGCATGAATAGGACGTGAATGCGGGGTTTTATGAGGGGTACGTTGTGGCCACCTGGCCAGGGGATGACCAATACACTGACGGTTATGTCATTAGTGAGGTCCCGGTCGCCCGGTCCCGTGAAGTGCTCTGGGTGATTTTTGACAGCACCGAGTTCTCACCTAATGGTTAGAGGGGGGGCGGTATAAGCCTGGCTTTCTTTTCGACTTGGGTCATGTTCTCTACACTTCTCTTCCGATGCATTATCACGCACCTACTCCCAGGTCTGGGAAAAAAAGGAAGATGATGATTGATGATGATGATGATGATGAGTGATGATTTATGATGTATTATATATATATATAATATATATATATATATATATATATTATATAATATATATTATATAATATATATATATATATAATAATTAACATATATTATATATATATATATATAATAGTATATTATTATATATATATAATATATATACAGTGGCGTATTTAGGGGGGCCCATGGCCCCCCGAAATTTTTTGACACTAAAAATTTTTAAAATCATATCGATAATAATACAAAGTGCAGAAGTTAAATTAAATTTATAATTCGTAGCTGTCAGGAACAAATCTTCGTAAGTCCCATAGTTAAACTAAACTTGAAGCCGTCAGAGAAAATGCAACATTAGAATTTCAGCTGCATTTTTGAAGAATGTGTGTAAGCGCATCCGAATCTGAACTGAGTATTGAAATTTGCTGTACTAAGAATTAACAAATCCAAAAAATACAGACCCAACATCCTACTTCCGACCCACAAACTTATTATCGCACATTCATTTTTATACTTTTTGGATATTTAATATCAGCATAGAGAGAAGTTTTTAAATTTTCCTTCCAATTTGTCATACCGAACGGGGGTAATGTGCCATATGAGAAGATAAAAAGATGTGTTAATATTTTACAAGAAGTCTCGAGAAGCCCAAATGAAGATTAGTTAAAAGCAGAAGTGGATATGGAAGTTGAAATGCATCACAGCACAGGTCGCGCAAAACCGCAATAGATGGACTAGTTTGTTTCTTGTCGCAGTCACAATTTCCAAATATTTACATCTTGTGCCAAATACTGGCAATTTTACTCAGTGTTAATGCTTCAGTAGAAAGAAGCTTTTTCAATATTAAGACTTCTGAAAAACCTACTTGAGAAATACCTATTGGAGATGAAGACTTATTGGACTGCCCTCCTCTACTTACATCGAAATATTGAAATAAAAATTGAAGATGTTATCTCGGACTTCGTTCACTCTCATGTCAGGCGATTAAATTAACAATTTAGGTAGGATGATTTTAGTAAATTCATATTAAAACATTCTTTCCCATTTCTTTCTGTAGGAATTTCATATTTAGTGTCCCTCCACTTATATATATATATATATATATATAATTATATATATATATATAATATACTATATTATATATATATATATATATATATATATTATAATATATAATATATTATATATATATATAATATATATATATATATATATATATTATATATATATATATATAATAAAGGCACGATTTTTGTTGGCCCTCACCCGAAAAAAATTTGCTGATACCGCCACTGTATATATATAACGTATATATAATATATATATATATATATATATAGATATAATATATAATATATATATAATATATATATATATATATAATATATATATATACTTATATAATAATATATATATTATTATATATTTATATATATACATAATTATATACTATTAAATATATATATATATATATAGATATATAATATTATAATATATATATATATATATATATATATATAGTATATATATATTATAATATATGATAATATATATATATTATATATTATTTATATAATATATATATATATTATATATATGATATATATATATATATATATAGTATATATATATATATATATAGTAGTATAATAGTATATAGTAGATAATATATATATGAGTATATGTGTGGAAAGGAAGGGTATTGGCAGGGTGAAGAGTGAATCAATAAGTTGTAAGAAACAAAAACTGAGGTTTTAATTTAACATTTTTAAACGTTTTCGTCTTGCTTCCCAAAAACATTTTAAACTGATTCCCTATGAGCTCTAAAACCTTTTATGATGAAATTCACCAAAAGGTCATTCAAAAGAATTTAGGGAAGATTCTCTTTTTTATGAAGGGAAAGTTTTTGCTGTTATTTTTTCTGTCCGGTTTTACCCCATTTTTACCCCTTTTTATTGCTTCAAGAGGAGATAAGGGTCGTTTTCAATTCCTTTGTAATGCTGTTATTCGAACCTTTTGTTATTTGTTTGGAAAGAAGGAAATGAATCCGGAGGGAAGTTGAAATCACTGTGGGAAAATCTATTCGTTTGCTCAATCGATTTGCCATTCGAACTGTGAAGACTTTTGAGGCAAATTGTTTTCACTTTTAATGATTTTTTTTTCTTTGCATGACTTTTTATATATAACTTTCTTATTTTATTTTTTTGACTTAAGATATTTGAAATTTATTTTATATTAAAAAATTCCTTTTCCTAGTTTTTTTCTTTTATTAGTCTTACATTTTCGTAAACATTTTTTATTTGATGTTTTATTTTATTTTTTCTTGGGGAATCTCTCTCTCTCTCTCTCTCTCTCTCTCTCTCTCTCTCTCTCTCTCTCTCTCTCTCTCTCTCTCTCTCTCTCTCTCTCTCTCTCTCTCTCTCTCTCTCTCTCTCTCTCTCTCTCTCTCTCTCTCTCTCTCTCTCTCTCTCTTTTTTTTCCTTTTACTACGTTGACATTTCCAGGTTTGTGTGAAAACTTTTGTAGAAAATGGATGTCATTTGATCCCTTCAGATAATTCACTCGGATAATTTCCGTTTTATTTCGTTCGTTTTACAAATTCATAAATTATTGAAAGGGTTTTAATTTTTTCATCTTCTACTTTTCGATTCCTTAAATTTAGATTATCAAATATTATGCGTTTAAATATCTTATTTTTAATTTATATATATATATATATTATATATATATTTTGTGTTTAAATATATATATTATAATATATAGTATATATATATTATATATATATATATATATATAGTATATTATATATATAATATATATATATTATATTATATATATATATATGTATAATATGTATATAGTATAATATATATGTATATATAGTATTATAATATATTTTGTATATATATAATATATATAATATATAATATATATATATATATATATATATATATATATTATATATATATATATATATATATTATTATAATTATATATATATATATAAACTATAAAAAGTATTACTATCTGATATTGTATATATATGTATATATATATATATATAATATTTTAATATTATAATATTATATATATATATATATATATATTATATATATAGTAATAACATTCGTAAACAAAGAATTTTTCCCAAGACAAAGAATTCCATGTTTTTTTCATGCAAAATTCAAAAATCGTATTGGCTTTTGTCTGACATGTCCACTTTTGACACTGTTCACATGTAAACATGGAAAAAATTTCTAAAATAAATAATTCTTTCCGGTGAAGAGAGACAAAATGGTTGGATATAAAAACAGATAATGTTAATAAATAGTGTGCGTCTTGCCCAAATATATATGCTGTGAAATTTCAAATTTATAGAACAAATAATCAAAAAGATATAACGGTTTTTCATTTATAAAATTTTTTTAGTTTTCAAGTGAATAGGGCAAAACTGCACCTTATAGACAAACACCAAAAACGTTTTTGGATTCAGCGCAAAAAACTCCCTAAGAAACATGTCTTAATAGAAGTCAACAAAAATTTGTTCTCCAGTATTATTATTATTATTATTATTATTATTATTATATTATTTTATTATTATTATTATTATTATTATTATTATTATTATTATTATTATTATTATTATTATTATTATTATTATTATTATTATTATTATTATTATTATTATTATTATTATTATAAAAAAATTTACAAAATTTTTTCTTATGTAGTTTTCTTCCGCTGAATACAAAAATTATATTGGTGTTTGTCTACAAGGTCTAGTTTTGCCAGCCATTCATATGAAAACTATAAAATGCCAAAAAAATTTTTTTACCATTTCATAAATAAAAAACCGCTATATCTTTTTCATTATTTCTCCTGTCAACATAAAATTTTCGCAGTATATACACTTGGGCAAGAAATACGTTTTATTTAGATTTTCTGCATGTATATATAACCATTTTGTCTTTGCTCAGGGGGAAAAAAATAAATTTTTTACAATTTTTTTCCCACGGTTGCATGTGAATAGTATCAAAGCTGACGTGACAGACAAAACCCAATACGAATTTTGAATTCACCATTACAAAATACATAAGATAAGATACAAATATCGGATCATAGACAATATAAAAAAATTAAAATTTGTTGACCAAGCAAGCTTTCGAAACCCGTCTATGAACCTCTTCAACATATCCATAAAATCAGGATAATATCGAAAAATATACAAAATTATATACAAAATAACTAGTTCTAATTTATATATATATAGTATAATATATATAATATATATATATATTTATTATATATATATATATATATATATAATATATATATGTATCAATATCTGCGTATTGCGTTCGAAAGCATTTTAGTCATATTCATATTTTCAAGGTAACATATTAATATAGGATAAATTGCTCTCACGTCTGAACTTTTATATTTCATTGAAGGCTCAGACTCACTCGCTCCATGTATAATCTACTATAATGTACATTACATGCAATATTTTGTGCTTATAAATTGAGGAAGAAATCTTTATGAAAGAGCATATTGCTTTAAAGTATTTCAAAAATTATATTTGTGGCTCAAGAAAGGAATCTATTTATAAACATTTGACAGGAAAGTATACGATTTCGGAATAAGTTAGATCTAAGATACATTATTGTAAAGTAAAAATTTTTACAAAGTATCGGAAAAGGAAAACTCTACAAGTTGTTTCTGCAAACATATTATTGGAAAAAAGGAAAGTTCTACAGGTTATTTCTTCAAAAAGATGAGTCTCAATTTCTTTCGTCTGATTAGAAACATTCTTTTATTTCCGGTTAGAAATATTCATGAATAATTTTTTCTATTTTGTCAATAGAGAGCTTTCGAGCAGATAAAATGATGGCGAGAGCCCAATAATTATTAATAGCTCTTATATATACGGTGGCATTGCGTGTCTACTCTAATAAGAATACGGAATGCGCATTTATTTTCTTGTAAACATTTCAGCACGGTTTTGGTAGACAAAAAATGAAGAGTGTAGGTTTTTACCTTTTATAGTTTTATTGTTTTTATAATTAACATTCTTTTAACCTTCTTTGTATTATTGTAAATAAGAGATTTTAAAATTTTAAAGATAAAATATAAGTTTTCTCTTTTTTAGATAATAAAATTTTTAACGTGTTGCTGAGTTTAAAAGAGGAAAGAAAAGGGAGAGTGGGAGGGCAAGGGAGGCGGAAGGGTGTTGGAAATAATATTAATTGATGGGTGTGGGTCTGATAATTGTATATTTCTTACTGTATATTGCATTTTAACTTTTTTTTTTTTTTATGGAGTTACCTGTTTATATTTTTATTATTTTAATGATTTTGTCTTTTTATTTGGGGGGTGAGCGGGGTGCTAGCCCTAGGTGTTGGAGATTTACCAAGCGTGTCCCATAAGCTACAGCCTTATTGAGTATTTAAGAATAGGGAAAGATGGGGAGGAGAGTGGTAATCAGGGTGGGGTGTACTCTGTAGGAAAAATGCAGGATGTGAAGAGGGAAATACTGCTTAAAGCAAGATTGGATGTGCTAGGGATAACAGAAACTAAGTTGAAAGGACAGAGGGAGATGAATTTGAGATACAAGGTATGATTTCGGGCGTGAACACGAGTAGTTGAGGCGAGGAAGGGGTGGGATTATTTATGAGAAAGAAATGTGGGACAAGGTGAGCATTTGTGTAAAAACATTTGATACTAGAATAATGTGGGTAAAAATGAAATTCGGGGGGAAATGTGGGTTTTTATATGTGCGTACGCACCAGTGAATGGAGCGAGGGAGGAGGAGAGAGAAAGATTTTGGGAGCTGAATGAGTGTTGGGAAAGTTTTGGGGTAAATGATAAAATTTTTCTATTGGGAGATTTGAATGCGGAGTGGGAAGGGTGGGGGTGGAAGAATAATAGACCTTTTCGGAGGTAGGGAGAGGAGATGCTATGGAGAAAGTCTCGGTAGAGTTGTATTCGAAAGAAGCATTATGTGGGAATACGTGTGTTTAAAAAATCGAGAATCGATAAGTCATACACGTAGTCAAACGGGGGGGAAGCGTTACAGAATTATGGTGTTAAAATAGAGAGGTAGATTGCTAGATGTAAATGTATTTAGAGGCGGGAGGGTATCGTCACTATTTTGTGCGTGCCGTATAAGGTGGGAGAGAGTGATTTAGGAGAGGGAGATAAGAAGTGATATATGTGAAGTGGATAAAGGTGAAAATTTGGAGAGATAGTGTTGGAGGCCGAGAGGTATCGAGGCAGTGGATAACACGTGAGAGAGGGACGGAATTGGGAGGTTGGAGGTGGAGTGGAAGAGATTAGAGAAGGCGTACGTGAAGAGCCAGAACGGAGATATTGCAAAGTAAAAA
>JABUQX010048138.1:0-32500 GCA_015478945.1 Trachelipus rathkii
CACAATAGTGTTATTATTATATTAGGTCGAATTGATCTTCGGCAAGAGATGGGTCAATGATGACCTTTGAACAAGGTATGTAGTGTTCTGTATGTGATGTTTGCAAAAATAAATAATAAAACAATACACTCAACTTGGTCTTCTATTATGAATCCGGAAGGCTGATCTTGTTTGTGTATTCAGGAAAAAGAATTGGTCACTGGATTCTGGACCTGGTAATAGAAGTTATGTTTGGATCTTGTGAATCCTGGGCTTATAAGATGATCCCTGCAATAAAATTGTGGATCCTGGGCTTAGAACATGATCCCTGCAATAAAAGCCTAAAGGAGAAAATATGGTTGTAATAATAAGAAACATTTGAAGACGGAACTATTCACAGAACTTGAGAAGATATATTTAGTGCAAAGCATAGGTAGATGGAGAAAGGATGGATGAGAAGGAATAACAACTGTGTAAACGACTTGTCTACGAGCCTGCTGGAACGAGTAAGGAAAGCATATAACTAATCCTATCTGTTTCAAAAAGATTGGAATGAGTGAAACCACCGCATATATTATGAGATTTGTGTTGCATATTTCCTGCAATAAAGAAGAACACTCCTATAAAGAACAAGCAAGCGGGGTGGTGTGATATTTTGAAGGCGCCTCAGAACAACTAATCTCTTATATGGTTGTAATGAAGGAGTCTCAGAACAACCAATCTCTTATAAGGTTGTTTAGCAAGATAAACAATATTGCCTTTTCATGAAAGGTTAAGAGAAAAAGAAAGCCAGGAAAATTAAGAGCATAGGAAGGCTTGAGTTGTGCAAAGATGACAATGATCTCTTTGATCCAATTAAAAAAATGAGAAAGAACAAGAGTTATTATTCCAAGGTCACTTTTCTAGCAACATCTATTTACAGTTGAGTTAAATATCATTCAAATTGAAAAGAGCGGTAATTGAAGGGTCATTTTTGGCATAAGAGTGAACATGTAAAGAAGTGACAAATTTTATGTCACTTCTTAGAAGTAAAGGAAAAAAAAAGAGTTGAAGATTGAACAGAACGTTGAGTAACTTCACTATTGATAGATTTACAGGATGAACAGTGGTCGTTTACAGTAGCTATTATAGGACGCAATGAGATAGAGGAAAAAAGGTTACGGAGAGTAGGATAGAAAGAGGGAAGTTACAAATCAAAGATTTGAACTAAACTATCGAATTTTTTTGATATATCTAACGCCAAAGCAAAGTATTCTCTGAAATAAAGAGTAGCATAGCACCAAGTCTCACAGGCAATCTGAGGTAAGGTTAGGTGAAATAAGGTTTCCAAATCTTTCTGATGAGGAAAGAATCAAAATTTTGGAAAGAACGGAGGTTAAAGAGATAGGACGATAGTTGGAAGGTTTAAGTGAAGTTAAATGAGCGCGCGTTTTCAGAAGGAAGAAAAACTCAATTTGATAAGCATAGTTTACCAAAGCAGAAATCAAGCTCGGAGGTACAAGTTTTGAGAACCTCAGGAAGGATATCGCCTGAACCATAACCCTTATTAGTATTAAGCTTACAGAGAGAGAGAGAGAGAGAGAGAGAGAGAGAGAGAGAGAGAGAGAGAGAGAGAGAGAGAGAGAGAGAGAGAGAGAGAGAAAAAGAGAGAGAGAGAGAGAGAGAGAGAGAGATCACAATGTTAAACATAAATTGGAGGGAAGTGGAGAAGGAGTTATAGTTCTGTAATTATATATAGTGGAATTAGAGTCAAATGTTTGAACAAGAAATCATCTTTATCAGAAGGTAAGAGAGTGTAGGGGTGTCGTTGAAAGAAAGAAGAGAAGGGAGTGAAGGAGAAGTAATGTTTGAGTTGACATTTTTGCAAAGACAGAAAGAATCTTTAATATAGAAACTAGAAAGACTTATTTCATTTTCAACGGATACTATATTATATCCGATTGCAGAAAGAAATAAAAAAAGCATGAATTATTGGAATCTAAAGACGATAGTAATTCGTGAATGGAGGGTTTCTGCAACGAACACCAATAGAACAAAAAGTGTCCAACCTAGGTTTTTGATCTTTAGTATAAGAAAAAGAAAATGAAATGTACTCATCCAGGCAAGAGAGAATCGCATTTGTTATGTGTTATTTATACTCCGAGGGACCACTACCTATCTATGCTGTAGTCATTCTAAGAAAAATTAAAGAAATTAAACCTCAATTCCAGCTGGTTAGCAACATCTAAATTTCGAATTGTTTCCTCTCCGATCCCAGGTGTCATTTCAGCGAAAGATTGAAGAAATAGGACAGGATACAGATAGATGGTGATAAGAGGAACCCAAGGATGAAAATAGTTTGACAGTCTAAGGAGAAGGATTGGAAGCTAAAATTTTTATAGCGTGTTGAGAAAATCTCCAATGCCATCGAGAACTAGGGGTAGTTAGTCGCCCATTTGAGAAAGACTGTTGTAGATAAAGAAATGGAAGTCAAGTTCACATACTGTATCTTGAGAACAAGAGGAAAATCACTGCCATTGGTGAACAATAAATTCATCCAGAAAGATGATTCCAGAAAAATGAGAAGACGGAAGAATGTTTTCTATCTTGCAGAACAATAGGAAAACCACTGTCATTGGTGAACAATAAATTCATCAAGAAAGATGATTCCAGAAAAAATGAGAAAGCGGGAGAACGTTTTCTATCTTACAGAACAATAAGAAACCACTGTCGTTGGTGAACAACGAATTCATCCAGAAAGATGATTTCAGAAAAATTAGAAGACGGGAGAACGTTTTCTCTCTTGCAGAACAATAGGAAAACCACTGTCGTTGGTGAACAATGAATTCATCCAGAAAGATGATTCCAGAAAAAATGAGAAGATGGAAGAACGTTTTCTATCTTTCAGAACAATAGGAAAACCACTGTCGTTGGTGAACAATGAATTCATCCAGAAAGATGATTCCAGAAAAATGAGAATACAGGAGAACGTTTTCTATCTTGCAGAACAATAGGAAAATCACTGTCGTTGGTGAACAACGAATTCATCCAGAAAGATGATTCCAGAAAAATGAGAAGACGGGAGAATGTTTTCTATCTTGCAGAACAATAGGAAAATCACTGTCGTTGGTGAACAATGAATTCATCCAGAAAGATGATTCCAGAAAAATGAGAAGAAAGACAAAATATAGACTGTTTTCTATATGCAGAACAATAGGAAAACCTCACTGTCGTTGGTTTAACAAGGAATTCATCCAGAAAAGAATGATTCACGAAAATGAGAAGATGTAGCATGAATGTTTACTATCTTGCAATCGAACAATAGAGAAATAACTAGGACCCCCCCCCCCCCCCCCCCCCCCCCTCGTTGTGAACAATGAATTCATTCCAGAAAATGATTCCAGAAAATGAAGATGGGAGAACGTAATCTATTTGCAGAAACAACTACGCGCTAAAATATTGTCGTTGGTTAATCAAGAAATTCATCCAGAAAGCACGATTCAGAAAATATGAGAAGATGAGGAGGCGAGTTTTTCCTATCTTGGCAGAACAAAGGTAGGAAAATCCACTTGTCGTTGGTGAACACGGAATTATCCCAGAAAGATGATTCAAGAAGAAATGGAGAAGTCGGAGAAACGCCTTTTCTATCTTGCAGAACACTAGGGAAATCACTGTCGTTGGGAAGCAATGATCACCAGAAAGATGATTCCAGAAAAAGAGAGAGGGAGAAGCGTTTTCTATCTTGCAGAACAATAGGAAAATCACTGTCGTTGGTGAACAACGAATTCATCCAGAAAGATGATTCCAGAAAAATGAGAAGACAGGGAGAACGTTTTCTATCTTGCAGAACAATAGGAAAACCACTGTCGTTGGTGAACAATGAATTCATCCAGAAAGATGATTCCAGAAAAAATGAGAAGATGGGAGAACGTTTTCTATTTTGCAGAACAATAGGAAAATCACTGTCGTTGGTTAACAAGGAATTCATCCAGAAAGATGATTCCAGAAAAATGAGAAGATGGGAGAATGTTTTCTATCTTGCAGAACAATAGGAAAATCACTGTCGTTGGTGAACAACGAATTCATCCAGAAAGATGATTCCAGAAAAATGAGAAGACGGGAGAACGTTTTCTATCTTGCAGTTTAGATAGTTGATGAGTTTTAGATAGTCAGTAGAGTTTTGCAGATAAATAAATAGAACAAATGAATTTAATCGTAGATTGACTAAAAAAAAAAAGAAAGGAAAAAAATTGCTTTGACAAAAGATCCTAAGTCATAAAATGGAAAATTTCGAAATCTCCAAATCAGAAACACAAGGACAGAAATATAAAGAAAAAGAACAACATCAAAAGATTGTAAGCAAAATTATAAAGAATAATGAGAATCTGATAATGATATCGAGGAAAGTTTTTAATTAAAAAACGCGAGATATTTTTTAAACTTACAATAGATAAAAATACTAGAAAAATTAAAAAGATGGAATTTTATTTCTTTTAAATAAGTTCACAATTTACAGGCATTTGAAAATTTCTCTCAAAGGGTCTCAAACCCAGAACTTTGGAGCTAGTCATGAAACCACATGTGATACGCTATCGAAGAGATTGATGGAAGTATAAAAAGGAGAACCCCACCGATAAGAAAATGATAGAAAAAACAACAAAAGTGGCTTTAATTAATTAACTATTTGATTATGCTTGTAGGAAAAAAAAAGTTAAAGAAAAAGAATTCAAACCAGATTGGCCGAGAACTGCAATTTTCCGCACCGCACTGCATTCCTTCATATTTTGCACCGCCAAAATTATGTGCCGCACACACTAAACCATACCAGTGAATCGATTCTCTTATTCAAAGGTTTTCATTTTTTTTTTTTTTTTTTTTTTTTTTTTTTTTTTTTTTTTTTTTTTTTTTTTTTTTTTTTTTTTTTATACAAAAGGAAATAGACAACATTTTGACATTAAGTGTAAATTAATTTTTTACTAAACAATATTATTTGTATATATTAAATATAAATAAATTAAGTGTAAATTAATTTTCTACTAAAAATATTATTTATATATATTAAATAAAATTAATATCAAGTATAAAAATGAAGGATGGTGAGAAGTTTACTTTCCGTCCCACCCTCTCTTTGAATAGGGCCTAACGTATGAGCAGTAATATAATAATTCTAGGCCAGAAAAGATAGAACTATTTAAATTAAAAACAAAAATTATTATTTCGAAACTATAGTTATTTAACTAAATATATTAAAACTTTGTATTTTAAACAAAGAAAGACTAGAAAATTATTAATTTTTTTTGTCTTGGGAAACATTTTTTATTTTTATTTTTTTATAAAGCAATTTGATACAATTAAAAGAGAACTTAGTTGCGTTACAGCTGACACATTATGACTAATCCAATGACAAAGGATGAGTTAACACGTTTTTAAATCATAATATGAAAAGTAATGATGTCAGGGGACTTTGAACAAGGACGTCATATCAGAATGAATTGCTTATCCTCTGCACACGACAATCGATAACCCTAGGGAGTAATCATTATTTGCCAACTCGATCGTTAACTCGGAGAAGTTTTTTGTAACGAGATAAAATAAATAAATAAACAAATAAATAAATAAATAAACAAATAAGCAAATAAACTACAACTAAATAAAAAAATAATTAAGAAAATAGAGAGAATAAATAAATAAATAAATAAGAATAAATAAATAGAATAAATAATAAAATACAATAAATAAAACAAATAAATATAAATAAATAAATAAATAAATAAATAAATAAATAAATAAATAAATTAAATAAAATAAAATAAAATAAAAAAAACTGATCCCATAAAAATTTATCGTAAGGAGTTTCATCAAAAAAAGTGTAATGATTGGCTAAGCTTTTAACCAATCAGCGAAAGTCGTATCAGTCCTATAATATTACTCCTTTACTACTATAATTTGAAAAGTACTCAAGAACGCCATAACAAAATGTAACAAAAATATATATGACGGGAAATGAAGTGAATAAGAGAAACACGTTTAACAAAAATGATAAACAAAAATAACAAAAATATTAAAAAAAAAATAATACGAATACGAATAAGAGAATACTAAAACATGTAACAAAAATAACAAAAATGTAACAAAAATATAAAAAGAAAATACGAATAAGAGAAAACGAAAACATTTAACAAAAATAACAAAAATGTAGCAAAAATATAACACGAAAATACGAATAAGAGAATACGAAACTAAAACTTGGAAATACTTGTAGCAAAAATGTAACAAAATATAATTCGAAAATACGAATAAGAAAATACGAAAACATGTAAAAAAAAAAAAAAAATGTAACAAAAATATAATACGAAAATATGAATAAGAGAATACGTAAACATGTAAGGGCAGAGTTTGAACACTTTGATGAAGACATGTTTAAAAAAAACCTAAAGTTCATTGTTTGTTCTTTTCATTTGTTTCTGCTCTTTCTTTTCTTGTTTTCGTATTTCTCTATTTGTTTATTCTTCTTCTTCTTGTTTTTTTAATTGTTTTTTATTCATTGAAGTGTAAATAAAACACAAAGCTTAGAAATAGCAAAGTTCATTAAATTGAAGCATAAGCAGCAGTGAAAAAGTTGCTCTCTTGAGTATAATAGGGTTCGATGAGAGGTGTCCGGTGAGGTTTGGTGTGGTGCGGGTTGCGTATAGCGAGGAGGTATATTACAATGCGCTGCCCTATGAAGTAGGATAGTCAGCTGCGTGCGTGATCAGTAGTGAGATGATTCGCAGTGTGCCGTACGTGCGTTTAAGCGTTGCGGTTATGAGCTCACATATACATTTTACTAGGTATTGTTTCTTTCCGTTAATTTCTTTAGCTATTGCGTTAGCGTTGGGGGTGAGCACATATAATTCCAATGTGCCCGTGTGGTGCGGTGCGTTGCGGTTTGGTATATAATTCCAATGTGCTCGTGCGGTGCGGTGCGTTGTGGTGAGGCATATAATTCCAATTTGCCCGTGCGGTGCGGTGCGTTGCGGGGCATATAATTCCAATGTGCCCGTGCGGATGCCGTCTGCGGTGCCGTTGTGGTGGAGGCATACAATTCCAATGTGCCCATGCGGTGCGGTGCGGTGCGTTCCGGTGCATTGCAGTGAGGCATATAATTCCAATGTGCCCGTGTGGTGCGGTAAGGCATATAACTCCAATGTGCCCGTACGGTCGCGGCATATAATTCCAATGTGCCCGGGCGGTGCGGGTGCGGCTGTGTGCGGTGCGATGCGATGTGGGGCGGTTCGGTTTGGTGAGTGGTGGGCTCATTTGGTTTGGTGTGGTGGGGTGTGGTATACAATTTCAGTGTTTCGGTGCTGCGCGGCGCGGAGCATGGTTCGCATTGAAACATAGAGGGATGTGGTGCGGTGCGGCTAAAATAAATGACTTTTGGTTTGTGGTGCGGAGCGGTTAAAATAAAAAAACATTTGGTGTGTGATGCGGTGTAGTACGGTGTGGAGCACGATGCGGTGTGGTGTGGTGCGACAAAAATGATTTTTATTGCGTTGTGTTCGTACTGCGGTGCGGTGCTGTGCTGGTGCTAGTGCGGTGCGGTGCCGTGCTGTGCTGTGCGGTGCGGTGCTGTGCGGTGTGGTGCGGTGCTGTGCGGTGTGCTGTGCGTGTGCGGTGCTGTGCGGTGTGGTGCGGTGCGGCTGTGGTTCGTAAAATTCCGGTGCTCAATCAACCTTAGCATAAAAACCCTAAGAAATTGTGGCTTTGATTACTGAATAGAAATGGTTGCAAATATTTAATCATTTACATATTTACTGTATAAATGTTTCTTCTGTATTATTTTTTTTTATTGTTTAGATTATCAGGACTAAAAATTAGACATTGTGGCCTCTTCTTTGTTATATACGGTGCTAAAACATTTTTTTTGTTATTTGCTTAATAAAAAAAATTAATAAAAAACTGTTTAAATAAAATCATATAGCTAATTCACCCTAATTAAATATTTAGATAGTAAATAAATTTGAAGGAAAGCGCAAATTTAAAAATTTATAACTTCAAATAAGAAATAATAAGATAGTATATTATATATTAACTATATATTTATATTATATAGTAATATATATGCTTATAGTATATATATATATATATAAAGTGGATAGCGCAGCGGTACATAGAGGGCGTCAGTAAAGTAGGTACGTTAAGTGAGCTTACCATATATATAGTTAACTATAGTATTAATTTGGTTATAGACTATAGATGAGTCTAAAATAAGGGATATATTATAAAATGATATATCTAATATCTATATATACCGATAAGTGGGTGTAATATATAGCATATGATAACTCCTCCAGGTGGGTAACAATGGCTTACCAATTTGGAGTTTTTGAAATATTGGAAATCAGGGCCAAATTAAAGCCTGACATGTTCCGATACGCAGCGCTTGAAAGTTCAAGAGTTAAAGAAAATATTAGAGTTGTATGGAAGATTATGTTAAGAAGATAGATGAAAAAATTGAGTTATTGAGACATTGGAGACAACCATATTTCCTTAAACCCAACTATAGGTACGAGAATGATCAGAGGTCTGTTGCTTCAAGGCTACTCTAGGGGTATCATTTATTTGCTGTTGAATGAGTTTTCTTTCAAATTAGAAGGAGTAATGATAAGTGGTGGAGTTGTATGCCTAAGAGTGGAGAGCATAAACAGCAACAGATAGATCATTGGTGTAAAAGAAAAAAAAAAGAGTTTGGGATAGACGAGAATTCTGAGGAACACCACAATGGACAGATTTAAAGGTTAAATGGTGTCTTTCTACAACAGCCATAGAAGGACTGTAACAGAAATCAACAGAAGGTTACAAATAGAAGGATAAATGCAGAAAGTAGTAAGCTTAGAAATTTAAAGCTTTGTGCCAGACTTTATCGAAAACCTTCGATGTGTCTAGCGCCATGGCAAGAGATTCACCGAAATGCAGAAGAGCAGATTACTAAGAGTCGGAGAGAAAGGAAAAAAGATCACAAGTTGAGAGGTCCTTACAGAAGCATAGTGGCAATCAGAGATAAGAAATTAGACAGATTTAAGAATGTTTTTCTAGATTTCTTGTTAGATAGATCGAAAACTCTATGAAGAACAGAAGGTTTAAGTGATAGGACGATAGTTGGATTATTGACTGGGGTCTCGCTTCTTCAGTACATGTTGGATGAATGCAGTCTACCTGAAGGAGGGAAAAGATGAAGTTGACAGGCAGTGAGCAAACAGCTTACCAAGACAGGGTACATGCTCAGAAGCACAAGTTCTCAGAACCACGGAGGGAACTTCAGTACTCTCCTCCTTCTTAGTGATTAAGCTTCAGAGAGGCAGAAACAACAATTTATTGCGTTGAGAAGGAGAAGGAGGAATACGTTTTGGAACCGTCCTAGAGTGAAGCAGAGGAAGAGAGTTCTGAACAAACAGTGCAGCTTTGTTAGAAGTTAAGACAAGCAGTTTTACCGACAGAGATACAACAGGAGTAAGAGAGGAAGAGCGAAGTTGTTGGCATTGTAAATGGGGGTTAAATCTTCAAAAGAGTGTGAGGTAGGAGGAACAGAAAAGATTGTTACAGTTTGCTCGAAGAAGATTTTTTTTAGTTTCTCGAAGAGCTGATATTTTGTCATTTCGGGATGAAATGTATTAAAGCATGAGTTTCTGGTTTTGAAGACAACGATTAATTTCTGATAAATCAAGATTTATTAGTTTTTTAATGGTATTAAAATCTTAAGCCTCCATATTAAATATCTATATTATATGATATATATATATATATATATAAATATTGATTATTATATACAATTATCAGATTAAGGTTATATAGATATATAATACTAGTATAATGATATATGTGTACGTATATATATATATATTAATATATATAAATTATATTTATGCATAATATTATATATATATATAAGATATATATATATATATATATATATTATATATATAGATAGTATATATTTTATCCATATAATATTAAAATATATATCATATAATAATATATATATATATATATATATACGTATATATATATATAAATATATATATATATAATATATAGTATGACTATATATATATATATAGCTATATATTAGAGAGAGAGAGAGAGAGAGAGAGGAGAGGGAGTTGAAAATAATCCTAAACAAGTTTTTATGAGAAAATTGGAAAAATGTCTGTTTTAAAAATTAAATTGTTGTTTTTGAGTGCTTAATATAATAAATATTTTGGCTCAAAAATTTATAAAAAACATTAATATAAATGATGTAAGCAATATATAATTAATAAAAAATATGATTTTATAGGTAAACACAACAACAAATAAACAAAAAGCATGGTTTTTATTGTTTTTTTTAAAACATTTTTTTTAAAAAACGTGTTTTTTTCGTTTTTTTCACCCTGATTAGAAGAATAACTAAAAAAAGATAATGAGAAAATTGTTAGATAAAATGAGAAACTAAATAGACATCTAGCGGAATTTCGTTAAAACAAAGATCAACTGTTTAAAATGAAGAATAAATTAGATATATTCAATGAAACATATTAAGAGCATGAAAGAAGTAAGACTGTTAGACATATTTTAATACGAATGAAGATGGTATGCTAAGCAAATTCAAGACTGTATGATTTTTAAGGCTATGTGTGAAAAATCTCAGTATTTGAAATGAGGTCATTCATGGTGATGAGAGATCTAGGGTATGAAAAATCGCAGTATTTGAAATGAGGTCATGGTGATGAGAGATCTTGGGTATGAAAAATCGCAGTATTTGAAAGGAGGTCATAGTGATGAGAGATTTTGGGTATGAAAAATAGCAGTATTGGAGGTCATGGTGATGAGAGATCTTGGGTATGAAAAATCGCAGTATTTGAAAGGAAGTCATGCAGATGAGAGATCTTGGGTATGAAAAATCGCAGTATTTGAAATGAGTTTTTATTTAAAAATGACTAGCTGATAGCTCTGTAATTAGCAAATTTGACAGAATGACAATAACCTCAATCTTATTGTATTAGAAACTCATCGGCGCTAAAAAGCGACTATGATAGCTTCACAGGCACTTTTCCAGCGCGTTTTTCCCCCTTGCCTTACATTTGACTCTTCGTTTAGTGCGAAAAATTTGTGATCTGATCGAAATTCAAGTCTCAACCTTTTCCTGAAGTTTTGATCGGTCTTGGCCGGGGATTGATTCTCGTTGGGAGAGGGAAGTTATCCTTTGAAGTGAGAATTCTTGCTGATTTCTTAATTAATTGTTTTATCTGACTGGACTGAAAGAGTATACTCAAAAGGGACGGCTAGTTTATATATAATATTCCACTTTGACTTAGTGCACATTAAAATTTTGCTCGCGGCAAATCTTCAGCATAGAGTACTGAACATAAAATTAAAAATTTTTACAAAAGGATTTTTGGCGAAACAGGGTACATGGAATGTCATTAGAGGAAACTAATTCGTGGGTGGAGGAGAGAAGGAGAGATTATGATAAGATGTATTTTAGTAAAATGTAAATTGATTTATGGCTTGCTGTGGACTGAAGCAAAAGATGGAAGAACGTGGTGGGAGACGAGTTGATGTAAGGTGAAATGTGCTCTCTGAATGAAGTGGTGCAAGAAAAAATGGGAGGAGGAGAAGAAGGTAGTTGGGAGCATTCAGTAATGACGCGGAACCTGTCGCAAAGGCATTTAATTTGGTATTTTGCTTGTTTGGAGTTACTAGAAATTCTTAAAATGAATATAAATTAAATTTGAAAAAGGTCAAGTGTAATGTGATAGGTCTGGTAACATAATGGCCATCGGAAGGGGATGTGAATGTTGGGAGAAGGGGTGTGGATACCATTTCTGGGAGATAATCATGAATAATATGGTTTAGACTGCGGGTGGAAGTGGATAGCACTTCAGACTTGCATTTGTGTTGGGCTACTTAGATAGTTTTGAGTTAAATGACTCGAAAAAGGGATGGCTATAACCGGGCTGAAGGACGCGCAGGTTTAACGTAAACCGAGAATTGCCATAAAGGTGAAAATATTTCTGTAAGGAAGAGAGAGAGATGGTATGTGCGATGCATGAGTTATATACTTCCAAACAGAAGATTTTTCATAAGTATATGATAGTTGGGGTGAAGAATTGAAATAGTTTGAAGTGAAAAATTTATGAAGCATTTTTTGTTAGTGAAGAAAGAGATTATGAAATATGTGAGGACGTTAAATCAGCGAAGGGGGTTGGGATTTGAGAATATCAGATCATCTGCTTGTTGTTATTGTAAGCAATAAGTTAGTTTCGGCCATGGATGGAGAGGGAGAGAGATAAGATAAGGATGTGGGCAGACAGGAAAAATGAGAAGTTAAGTGAATGAAGGACGTATAAGGAAATAGGTATTTAAGAGCACTTGCAATGAAATCAGTTGAATGTGAAAAAGATGACACATGAACAGAATTCAGCGCAAATGAAGGAAGCCTTTATTAGCAGTGCAAGAAGAGTATGTGGAAGCAAGAATGTTTAGAGTGGAGTGGTGGAATGAAGAGGTGAGGCAAGTGTTTTAAAAACAAAAAAAGAGGGACGAATGACCTGTGCTAAAAGTTCAATGAAAAGGGCGTCTCAAAAAGAAAGGCATAGTAAGAATTAATATAGGGAGGAAAATAAGAAATACAAGTGTTTCATTTACCGGCGAAAGGAAAAAAGAGGTAACAATGAAACAGTTTGAAAAGGAGAGCGAATGGTTACTTGTACAAGGGAATAGGAGATCCTTTCTAGGACGGGCGCTACAGAACAAAGGGTTAAGAAAAAAAGAGTAAGCGGAATCTTCAATAGAATAATGCAATGAAGGATGGTAACTTTCGGTGACTTATGTGAAATAGAATACGAAGGAGCAGCTGTTAGAGAAACATTTCGGAAAAATCCTGTATACATTGAACAGAATAAAGGAGAAGGTTGTAGGGCATTTTGACAGTGGTTAAGAAAAATAAGGTATTTTGCCATGATTTGAATGTTAATTTCAGTAGGGAGCGAAGTAGAGTGTGATTAAAATGTTGCCAAGAATGGTAAATTCGCAGGTATAGAATTGGACATACTGAGTGAAATGATTCAAAGACATGGAGCAAGTTGTGATCTTGAATGGATATGGAGTTAGTGTTAGAAAAGCGTCTAGTGGATGCTGCTATAGTTCCGAAAAGATAGGAGGAGAGCCAAGTAAATACTTGTTGAGTTTTACCCCTAATAAGGAGTAATGGCTGAAAAAAAAAACTGTTTTAGCTTAATATTATATTTTAAAAGATATTGTCGGGATAACTTTCAAGAATAATATGCTAGAACTATTTTGGTTGAAAGAGTGTGTCGGGTGACTGAGGCGAATCAGAAAAAAGAGAACAAACAAAGGTTGGCATTTCAGGAAGAGTGATAGAGGCTTGGTATGGAGGTCAAAATCATTCAGGGGCGTTGAAACAGGAGGGATGAGTTTGAGAAACATGAGGGACGAGAAAGAAGAATAACAATTGTTGCTTAAGGTTTTGCTATCGGTCTTGCACATAAGGCATTGGTCAGAATTAAATGGAAGCTCTGTGGCAAGGTTATTGGACAGCATACTATGGTGTTGGTGGGAAGGACCCTTCTTGAATGCGAATTCAACAACAGTAATGTACAAGATGTTCGTAGCAAAAAGACCAAGTGCAAGAGAATAAATGGAGTGACAAGTGATGGTCTTAATATTTAATATTGAGTGAGGTGAGGCTGAGATGTGTTATGTTTCCTTGGCTATTTAGTTTTTATATGGATGGAGTGATGAAAAAAGAATTATAGCGCGGATAAAGGGGTAGGGAGGACGGGGCTTATACGACTGATGGGAGAATGGAGGAGAGTGGAAGGTGTGCTCTGTTTATTGTACGCTGAAGATTTGGTTTTGTTGTGGCGAACTGTTAGAAAGTTTAAGAGGATTGTATTAGTAGAGGGGTTTTTGCAAGAGGTGCTGAAAAAGAAATGGGTTGAAAGTAGAATGTAGATGAGAGGTAAGATGATTGTTAGTGAATGAGGAGGAGTTCCGCGCATGGTGAAATCATTTCTTGGTTGGTGAGCCAGTGGAACGAAAGCGATCTGAGTTTAAATTAATTTATGAGTAAAATGTTGAATGCAAATGGGAATACGAAGATAGATCGCAGCAGTGTAGAAGGAAAGTTGTGATTGGTAGCAAGGTGTCTGGTGCAATTAAAACTCTGTTAGTGAATGTAAAGGACTAGTCGATAGTGCGCTAGGTTCTCTGCATGAAGTATGTGTTGGTTAACCGCATGATTGTTAAATCTATGAGTAAGTGAAACCTACTGTAGAGAGGGAATTAGAGATAGATCTAAGGGTACAATATGTTCAGCAATGGACTACCTTTAGCATGATATAGCTGTGTTAGGTGTGAGACAGGAATGATTAAAAGTTGAGGAGATGAACGTGTCTACGAGATTTGCTGTTCGGTGTGAGAATGACGTTAAATGAAAGAAGAAATGAGTGCTGCTGAGTTTGGAGATGTGAGTTTTGGTACAAATACAATGCGGGATGCAAATATATTGCGTGAAGCTGTGCTGGGAATCGATCAGGCTGCGAAGAGAGGAAGAAAAAGTGGATTGAGTCTAAGTAAGAGGAATGGTCTGAAGGGAAATTAATGTGAGTTAGGCAGAGGCAAAAAAAAAAGAGGGTTTTTGCTGTAGTGGGTATGTTTGTTGGGTTTGAACCAAAAAAGAACCTTAAAATTGACGCAGAGTAACACAGTAAGGGCTCCCTCCGGGTTCTGTGAAGCCTAGATGGAATTTTTACTTGCCACGAGCCCTCACTTAAGGTATTTGAGACATCAACTAAGAACATAATGTAAAACGACAAACCAAAAATACCAGGAACACACAGAAAAACATTACCTATATGGAGTAGCAATGCAACAAAAGACGGCCGGTGAGAGAATTATATATATGAATGTAAAAGTTGGTTTGAATACATAGGCTGTTTATGTTTAAGTGAGTAATGATAAATATTTAATAAAACAATATATGAAGTGCAATTGTAAATACAATATATGTGTGTATATGTATATAAGATATATGTATATATGTATATAAGATATATGTGTATATGATATAAGATTCAATATTGATAAACATCACCGCATGATAAATAAAGTTTATGGCAAGTAAGCAAACTAAGCAAATATAAAGGAAGTCTAATTTCAGATATGAGAGAAAGGAACGTCAGAACAACAAACAAGAGAGAATGAATGATACGTAATTGCCAATCAAGTAATTTAGTATCATGCGAATACGAGGCGAAGCTTTTTTGATTTTTAGTGCAGGCCAAAAACACTTGCTCAGCTTAAACAAAGAGGGAAACATCATGAAAAGAGGGAATTGAGATTCGGTTTGTCTTTGAATTAAGGGAATAACATCAAAGCACGGTCTTTCAAATTTGACATTTGAAATACATTAATTTTTACTATTATACTATTACTTTTTTTCTCTATCTCTGTGTACATTACAAACACCACCACACCCACACACAACACACACACACACACACACTTATATATATATATATATAATATACTCTATTATATATATTTAATTTATATATATATAATATATGATATTATAATGAAATACATATACTATAATATTAAATAGTATATAATTATATATTATATTATAATATAATATGTATACTTTTCATAATTTTAAAGATTTTAATGTATACATTATTTTACATATGTAATATATAGTATATATATATATATTATATATATATATTATATATATATATAATATAAATATATAATACTATATATATACTATAATATTATATATTATTATATATTATAATATATTTTAACATGTTATTTTAATATATCATACCCTAGTCAGGATAATATATATGATATACATTTTTACGTAGGTTGTCCATTTATATATATATATATAATATATTATAATAATATATATATATATATATATATATATATATAAGTATATATTATGATTATATAAATTATATATATATATATATATATAATATTATATATATATATATATATATTATTATATATATATATACTAATTATAACTATTCGGAGAACTTTTATTATAAATTCCGCATGTGTGATATATCATTTATATATTATAATATATATATATATTATATATATATATTATATTTAATATATTATATTATATTATATATTACTATATATATTATATTTGTAGTTAAGCAATTATCGCCTAGAGTAAATTATTATCAGTAGGGGGCTTATTGAAAAGATTAGAAGGAAACAGGTTAAGAAAAATAATTACATATACAAGATTAAGATTAAATTATATATTCTGATTTCGTTCCTTAAGGCTGGAACCTTCCTTCAGAAGAAGATATGATAAACTAACATGAAAAAGTAAAAATTAATTTAGTTATGTATATTTTAAAGTGGATAATTTAATTTCTACCGTGGATTGGAATGGTGCTCAACAAATTGATGGACCAACCGACTATGTTATAAGCACCGTTTTTGTTTGTTTAATTATTTGAATTGATGATGCAGAGAATTCAATTAAAATTTCCGCTTTTTTTTAAGATTATATGATTACATGTAAAATAGGTGTATTGGTTAATGTTATGGAATGATTATAGGTAGAGCGATGGAGTAGTCAGGGCAAGAATTTTGATTGTCGCCGCCTTAGTTCAACACAAAACATGACCTTTTACACGAAATTCAAATTCTTCCTTGATCAGCTCCATCGCTCTCCTATTAATCATCAATTAACAGGTTAACCAATTGACACCTATTGTACATGCACAATCTAAAAAACGAAAATCATTGATCCTTCTGCATCATCAATTCAAATAACTTCAACAAACAAAAAGCTGTTTATAACATAGACACATACAAATAATATTCGAGCACCACACAATTTTTTAAAAGTATTTAGATCATGCATTAGCTTGGAGTAAGTGCTGAAAGTTAAAAATTTTACTTTTTTCATGTAATATTGGTTCTCTAAATATACTAATCTTATGAAGGAGGGTCCAACTTAGGAACGAAACCTCAAAAATATATATTATTAACTTGTTTATGTATTATTTTATTTAACTGATTCCTTCTATCTTTTCAATAAGGCCTTCCTACTGATATATATTATATATATTCTTATATATATATTATACTAATATATTATACTATAATATATATATAATATATACTTATAATATATATATAATATATATATTAACTCTATATATATGGAGAAATGTTCTAACTTTCTAAACTCTAAACCACTATGTACTAAACTAATATCTAATATTTTATTGACATATATATATTATAATACAAAAAAGATATATTAAATGACATTAATATCTATATATTATATTGTACAGTATATATATATATATATCTGCATAATATATATATATCATAATATAAATTCATATAACATTTAATATGGACACTTCTTATTTCTTCAACGTTCCTTTATACTGTACTATATAAATAACTCTACTATCTTTATCAGTCTTATGATGATATCTAAACATTTATATATATATATATCGCTTGATATAGTATAATTAATATATATAATACTATATATATATTAATATACATTATTATATATATATAAATACTATTACATATATTAATAGTATATACTGCTAACTTTTACTTATATATTCATACTTATATATTGATACTATCAATAATTATCTTTTAAAAAAAGTAATAATTGTCATAAATATCACTCGGAGAAATGATATATATATCTACCTATATAACTTATATATATTTAGTTTATATAGTAGTGGTATTGTATAGTATGGTAAGGAAAGGAATAATTTCTCACATTCTCAGAATCTGTAACAAATCTTTTGTTTTCCACATATCGCCCATTCATTTTATACAGATGATAATATATATCCTATTATTATATTATTAATATAGTATATGCTATTATAACTATATTGGTGGATCCGATTTCGAAGTTTCACCTTTTCTCTGTCTTCTCTCTCGACCTTACAGTTGGACTCTCAACAGCCCTCACCCTTATCTTCATTCCCCCAACGTACTTGGACTAGAAAATCAGATTCCTTTCTCAAATTAAAGTATACGACATCAACTGTCTCTCTGTCCTTACGATACAAGTTTAGATATGATATAAGTTTAGTATTAAAACTCAATTCACTTTAATTAAATGGATATTCCTAATATGAGATTTATTTATTATATTCTATCAATACTGAATAAATAGATTATAGAGTATGTATATAATTGGGCGAGATCCTCATTTTTCATCATGATCATCTGTTTGCACACCAAGCAGTTTAGCGGCTGTTCGCGGAGGAAAAAAAATTTTTATCAAAAATTATTTTTTTTTTCTATAAAAAATTGTTTTCCTGATGAATACCGGGATAATACAATAATGGAACGTAAATACAAAATAAACAATATGATTCTTGGACTTGCAGCGCGAGCAAAATATATATGGAAACAAGTCTCATATATAAGTTAGCGAAATTTGGAAATTTGTTTTGGCCAGAGTAATTTGTTAAGTAAAATGTTATATTTGATATAGTAGTATATATATACAATATTATATATAATATTATAACTTAATTAAAAATAGATATTATAAATTTTATTATTTAATATATATATATAATATATATATATATTATAGTAGTATATATCTTAATTATATCATATGATGGACTATATATCTATAGATAAATATATATGTATCTTATATATATTATATATATATAATATTATATATATATATATAATTATATATATATATATATATATATATATATATATTAATTTATATAATAATTATATAATAGATATATACTTATATATATTAAAATATAATTTTAATATATAGAAGGAAATAATCTTAATCTATATAATATTATATATTAATATATGTAATATATTATATATTATATATATATTATATATTATATACTATATATATTATATCTATATATAATATATATAAGTATATTTTAATTATATATATAAACTTATATATATATATATATAATAAATATATTAATATTATTATATTATATATATTATAATTATATTATATATATATTATATATTATATATGCTATATATATATATATATATATATACATATATATATATATTATATATATATACTATATATACATATATATATATATATATATATTATATATATATATATTATATATATTATATATTATATATATATATAAAATATATATATCTATTATATAATATATAAATATATATATATGATATTATTTATACTATTATACGGTATTATATTATATTAATAATATATATATATCATAGTATACTATAATATATTATATATTATTATATATATATATTAATATATATAGATATATAATATATAATTATATTAGTATTTATATATGATATAAATATTATTTATTATGTCACATATAATATATTAATCTATATATATATTATTATACTATATAAATATAATATATATATATATATATATTATATATATGATATTAATAATATATATATTGATATATATATATATAATATATATATATATATATATATATATATATGTATAATATATATATATATTTTATTATATTATATAATTATAGTATATATCTATGATATAAGTATATAACTATCATATATATATATATATTACTTATATATATATACTATATATATATTATATATATATATAATTATATATATATATATATAATATATATTATATATATAAAATTATATATATATAATATATATATATATATATATATATATTATATATATTATATATTATATATATATTAATATATATTATTATATATTATTATTTATATATATATAGTATTATATTATTATATATATATATTATATATATACTATATATATATAATATATATATATACATATATATATAATATATATATTATATAATTATATAGTACATATTAATATATATATATATATATTTATATATAATATTATATATATATATAAATATTATATAATATATAATTATATATATATATACTATATATATCCTATATATATATATTATATTATATATTATTATTGATATATTATAAATTTAGGAGAATTTTTTACTTTATCATTCTTTAATATATGTTAGGGATAGGTTAATTATTAGGTTAGGCTGGTAGGTTATGTACGCGGGGTTAGTGTTATGTTCGTTTTGGTTAGGATAAGATATGACGGTTAAGGTACCTAAGATTGTAAGGTATCTTACTAGAGAAGAATTATTGAAAGGGCAGAAATAACGATACAATTTTATTATTGGATATTTCGTTCCTGGATTAAGTCAACCTCTATTGATAAATAGGCTAAAATTAGATATAAGTATACCTTTTACTGTATATAATATATATAATATATATATATATATATATATACTATAATATATTATATATATATATATAAATATATTATTAATATATAGATATATATATATATATAACAATATATATATTATATTTATATATATATATATATATATATATATTATATATATTTAAATAGTTATATATATAATATATTAAATATATATAATATACGAGATTTTGATGCAGATAAAGATTTATATAATATATATAAAATTATATATAATATATATATATATTATATATATATCATATATATATATTATATTTATATATATTTAATATATATATATAATATATTATTATATATATATATAATATATTATATATAACAGTTTCAGCTAATTAGGAACATTCAATGAGAAATAATTACCAAATAAACTAATAGGAATTGAATAAATAAATAAATAAATAAATAAATAAATAAATAATTAATAATAAGAATAAATAATCATATATAATAAAGAAATAACATATGAATAAAAATAATAAAATGAATAAATAAATAAATGAATAAATAAATAAATAAATAAATTTAAATAAATAAATAAATATATATAAAAAAAATGTTTCCCAAAAATTTTAGTTTACTATCTCAAAATAGTCTCTTAAAAAGATCCTTAACATTTGCAGTAAAATGATAATAGTCTCTTTTCCAATTTGCTTAGCTCAGCATTTCTCAATTTTATTGTTTTAAAACTTCGATACTGGACAATTTTCCCATAGTCGCAGATGGCATGTGAACGTGTCGGCTTGAATGCAAATTACAGATTATATAAGTTCTAAGATTTATTATTATTATTATTATTATTATTATTATTATTATTATTATATTATTATTATTATTATTATTATTATTATTATTATTATTATTATTATTATTATTATTATTATTATTATTATTATTATTATTATTATTATTATTACTATTTTGTATTTATTATATATATTCGTTAATTAGAAATCATTGAATTTAATTTTGCAATTTATTTATTAACGTAAATGCATATTTTTCCATTCTCTATTATTTATTTTATGTAAATTTTAATATACTAATTAGTGAATTTATTTGAATCAAATTAAAGGTTCTTATTTTTTTCAACCGATTACTTATTAGTTTTGTGTGTATTCGATACTCTCAGGTTTTTTGAGCTAAACTTTATATTATTAAATGTTATATTGATATTTTTCGAAGCTTATCTTAATTTTTTTAGTTGATAATTGCTTTTTTATTTATTATTATTAATGTATTAATACATTTTTCAGTATTATTATTTACATAATTATTATTTAATATATTTATTATTATTATGTATTATGATTTATTATTACTTATTTATATTTTAATTATATATATTATTTTATATTATAATTATATATATTATTTATATACTCTTTAATTAATAAGAAAAAACCTTCATTAATTTATAATTATTTATATTGTATTATTATATATGTATTATTAATTATTATGTGATTATTATTAGTATTTTATTCATTTTGTTTTTAGCTTTTAATGTTTTTCTCTTTTATTATTTTTACTTTCGATTATATTTATTTATGTAGATTTTTTTTTATTTTATTATTCCATGTTTATTTTTTTATTATTATTATTATGTTATCTTATTATTATATTTATTATTAAATTTATTTTTAATATTTATCAGTAATTTTTTTTTTATTATAATAAATTTATTTAATTAAATTTTATACTTATGTTTTAAATTATTATACTAATATTATATTTTTATGATTAGATATTAAATATATAAAGGTCTCGTTAAATTTTTAGATAGTGATATTTTAATTTATTCATTTTATTATTATTGATAAATTATTATTATTATTTTTTATTTTATATTATATTATTATTAATTTTATTATTTTTATTATTTTATTATTATTCTATATTATTATTGTGTATAAAGTTGCTAGCGCCTAGGATTTAATGAACGATGAAGCCTCCCTTTCTTATGTGAAAAGTCTTAATTATGTGTCACTTAATCTCTTTTGGGAGATTTGTAAAGGCAGATGGACGTTATATTGATGGATGTTAGGTTACTAATGGTATACCCCAAAATAATAAGGCAATCTAAATATTGGATAAAATTATTGCCCCATATATGGATAAGTTTTTTTTCTTTTTAGGGCTTGGACCTTATTTACCATAAATTTGAATAATTCTTTTTTTTTTTAATATTGTTATTATATATTAGATTTTATTACTATTTAATAAAATTTATATTTTTTATTACTAATTGTAAGTATATAATATAACGTGTTTTTTCTATCATTATAATATAAAGCATTAAAATATTTTTTCTCATTGGTACATAAACATAATACTAAATAATATTATATTATTTAGAAGTAATATAGGCATATTGCATGATTGATAACAAGTATACGTACTTGAAATCTTGAATTGATGCCATCATACATATTTAATTTAATAAAGTTTTAAAAAACTTAATTAACATATAAAAAAACGTGTTTAAATATATTAATAACAATTTATTATTAAAATACTATTAATTACTGTAATTATTTATATTTTTAATCCTATTAATTACCTTTTTTTTAAAGAAAAATTCCATTTTTACAGGGATTTCCTCTTCCTTAAATTCTTTTTTATTTATTTCTTATTATATATTATTATAATATTTTCTTTTATTAGAATATGTATTATATAATCAGTATATATAATATAACTATATTAACATCGTATATATATATATATATGTAAGTATATGTATATGAGATATTATACTATATATATATAATTAAATATTATTTATTATATTATATTATATAATATATTATAATATATATATTAAATAAATATACTTTTACTATATATTTATATATTATCTATATATTATATATATATATCAATATATATAATAAGTTATATATTATAATATACTATTATTAATAATATATACTATAATATAATATATTAATATATATTTATATATATAATATATATTGTATACATATATTTACGTATTTTATAATGATTATATAATAGTATGTAATGCAGATATACTATTAATAACATATAAATGTATTATATATGATCATAATTAATATATATTAATATATATATATATTACGATAATATATATTATTATGTTAAATATATAATAATATATTATATATTATATAATTTTTATATTTAGTATATTATTTTAGATTTAATAAATATATCTTAGTATATTACTATAATTTATTAGTAATATATATATTATAAATTTTAATTATTAACCGATGTATCTATAATTAATATATCTAAAATATATATATTATAAAAATATTTACTTATATTTTATGTATAATATATATAAATATAATTATTAATATTGTTATATAATACAGTATATATTATATAATATAGATATATATAAATTATATGATTTTATAATTATATCATATAGTTATATTATATAAAGTAAAATAATATATATTACTATATTATTATATTATATATATATATTATAATATAATTATATAATTATATTATATATTATATAATAATATTATCATACTATATTTAATATGATTTTATATATATAATAAGTAGTGTATATAATAATTATTGTTAATATCATATAATAATAATATTTATTAGAATTATATATTATACGTTTTTTTATAGCTAGGATAAGTTTAACAATATATGGTGTATATTATATATAATAATATTATATATATATATATAATTAATAATATATATATTATTATGTATTTTAATATTTTTATAAAGTAATATAATAATATATATATATACATATGTCTCGTATAATTAATAATTATTTATATTATTAATGAATACGCTATACATTTCTATTCAATTCATATCACCTAGTATAAATACTCAACGTGTCTTTTCATGTATAATAATATTAATCAAATATATTAAATAAAAATATATATAATATATATATAATATATATAAAAATATATAGCTAATAGTTATTTAATATATTCGATGTATAAGTTGAAATTATAATTACGTTATATATATATATTACTAGAGATATATTAATATTATATTATTAATCATTATATATTATTATGATAATTGTTTAATAGTTATAAATAATATATAAAAAATATGTATTTTTCAAAGATTTATATTCATAAATATAGTAATTATTAATGTTTATATTAATGTTTATTAGGTGAATAAATTTTTAAAATATCAACTACCTATCTCCTTATGCTATACTTGTCAGCTTTCCTAATAAGATAATTTTATTTTTTTATGATTTTTTTTCTTTGCATATTTTTATTATAAAAAAAATTATTTTTGCAATATTTTTGATTATAAATTTTAATTTTTTTTTAAGATTATTATTTAAATGAAAGACTGTGATTACTTAAACTATAAAATTTTTTTAGATGAAATTAATATATTATTTTATCTAATTTATTAAAATTTGGTCTCATAGACTCACTTGAAAGTAATTACGTAACAAAAATCGGTGATTGTCGTTCCAGTGTTTATAGAAGAAATTATTTTTTCGATACTGAGATAAATATATGTTTAATATAAATAAGTATTTTATTTTCAATAAATTATATTTGAAATTAAAATATTCATATTAAATAAAAACATACTCTAAATCTCTTTCAATGTATTCTTGAATTTTTGTTTATAGGATATTTGTGATTAGAATGTTGAAAATTGAATAGATGCCGTCTATTTTTCGAGAAATTTTTTAAAATTCTAAGTAATTTTTGCTAAGTGTTTCAATTACAGTCAGTATCCAACAGAATTCCAGTCCTAAGGACATCAAAAGTTCTGCTGAGAATTGCTTTTAATATTATTTTATACACCTTGTTATTTTACACCCCATCCACGAAAATGGACTTTCCATGCACTTTGATCACAGTTGACAGAAATTACCAATCCGAATATTAAAAAAAAAAATATATTATCACTGAATTTAATATTGACATTATGGTGAGTCAGATCTTGTTCTAATTCTGGAATGAACAGTAATAGGAACAAAATAGATGAAGAAAATGAGTTTTACAGCACATATGATACCAAATCATGCTTAATTTATTCCTAACTAGTTCACAGCTATCAAAGTTCTATCTCACATTCATCATACTTGATTGCAATTGAAAGGTTCGTTTATTACCCCTTACAGACATGATTAAAACGAGTGAGCTAAAAGTAACTAATTTCCAACGAAAAGATCATATATAGGGCTATGTTTATTACTATACGGGGAGGGAGTTTCAAGTCAAACTACATTCAATTGATTAGAAGATATTATTATAATGATTTTAAGAAAGAAAAAAAGGAAATTTATATTTCTTTATTCATGCTAAAAAGGGAAACACTCTTTAAATATATTAACTTTTACTAGTATATACTCTTTTTGAAAAAAACTTTTCCTAAATTATGGAATATTAAATCATTGGGAGCTGGGCTGGGGATTATACAATTTTTTTATTTTCTAAAACCTTTGATTCATGTACTACAGATACTATATTATATATTATAATTATTATAAGTATAATTAATAAATTCCGCGATAGATATGTATAGTTGATATTATTAATTTAGTATAATATATATATATATATATATATATTATATTATTAGTTTTTATATTATGTTAAATTTAATATATATTAATAATTATAATAATATATATATAGATATATAACGTTAATATTAATATTGGTAAATCATATAATTAATATTTATTTTCTATATATTATATAATTTAATATCATATAATATTCTACTAAACATAATATATATTACACATTGATATTACTAAATATGATAAATATTTATTTCAAGTAAAAATAAGTTATTAACTGATTCTGAATGTCGACTTAGTATGTCATAATCAAGACTTTTATTAATTCTTACTATTCATATATAATATGGTATTAATTATTAATCCATAAGATCTGCATTGACTCCACTATTTGCTTCTAACGGCGTCTTATGCTGTTAGTGATTACTCTCTTATTTTTGAAAAAATATTATTCATTATATATAATTTATATATTAGTATTATATATATAATATGATTTATTTATAATTATTATAGCTATATATATATCTCGTATATTAGTGATATCTTATTATATCGATATAACGATATATCACTTTAGTACAAATATTATATTATATAATTATATTAATTATATAATATTATAATATTCATTATAATATATTATATAAATATATATTGTGTAGTATTTACAGAATTTGATATCTTTCAAAATATAGATATAATTTATAGTCGTAATATTGATATACATAATATAAATATAATATATATGTTAGTGAACATATGCAAAATTCATTTATTTTATATATATATATATAATATATATATATTTATTATTATATATTTATATATATATTTAGAATATAATATATATAATAATTATATATATATATGTCAACAAAATTGATGGTTCTTGTGGTTCACAGACGCCATGTAGGCTCCCACAGTCGAATATGCATGTTGAGTGACATGGCTTTAGCCCAAGAAACATTTGCCCCCTTTTTACCGAACCTTCTGCCATCATTCGCACATCTCTGAAATGGTTAAGATCTCAACTATAAACGAACTTTTGCAATTTCTCGCCAAACCAACAAAAAGATTATTTTACAGTTTGGAATCATTGTACATTTAAACAGTTTCAGCCGTCTTCTAACTTCACTCTTCTATCCACCCTTCGGATTGTTTAATTTCTATTTTGACACATTTTGCACAGTTAATTCCAGTTACAATTAATCAACGCTTTATAATCTTACAACTAACTTACGTTAGCTTTTAATTCCGTTTCTCATTCATTATAATTTATCGATAGAGCTAACAAGTTTAAGTTCTTTTGTGGTATTTTTATTTATATATTTCCTTTTTAAACATATTTCTTGTAATTAATTATTATTATTTTATTGTTATTATTATTTTTTATTATCTATTATTATTATTATTATATTATTATTATATTTTTTTTATTATTATTATTCATTATTAATATTTTTATTATTTATTATTATTATTATATTTATTATGATTATTATTATTATTATTATATTATTATTTATTTATGATTTTATTTTAATTATTATTATATTATTATTATTATTAATTTTATATTTATTTTTTATTATTATTTATTAATTATTATTATTTTTTAATTCTATACTATTATTTATTAATATATTATTATTTTTATTATTAATATATTATTTTTGTTACTGTTTTATTTTTATATTATTATTAGCTGTTTTATATTTGAAGCCTTATTTCTACTAGTGAAAATGGAAGGTGACTTAGCCAAAGGTCGAAACGTTCAAGTAAATAAAAATTATTAATGTATTATCACTGAATATCTACTCCTTGTTGTCTTTACGTTCATATTGTTACGAGGACATCCTCTTTTCACAGATTATTTTCTGCAACTGGAAACGAAGGAAAGATGAAATGTTAGTAAACCACCTTGAAAATTCAGGAAGGAGAAAGGTAAGCAGAGCTAGACTTGCGTTTTTGAACTTTAGACACTTACAGTCAGGACTGGCTATTCCAAATTTATCGTGATATTTAGTTGCTCACAAAAAAAAACTCTTTCACTATAAAATCACAATCTAGACACATTAAGAAGTGGAACTTCCAAACACGTTTCTTATCAGAAAGAATTATCTATTCAGAATTAAAATTTGATATCAAACATTTGCATGTGACATTAGAGTCGTGCCACATATAGTACTGGGAATAAAAAATGTGTAAATCACGGTTTTATAGTGTATAATACTTTTGACAGTATTTTCTTACAATTCATAAGCAACTAAATCTAATCTACTCGGGACGTTTATATATTCGCAATAAAATTAGATAGACATTTTACTTACTTGATTCATCCTTAGATACTGAGGCATATAGAACAATTAATCTGCTTAACTTGTTCTCTCAGTATGATATGCTATTCAACCTCTCTGTAACCTATGTACTTAAGACCCACAGAGAAAATATTTCTTTACTCTCGTTGGGAACTCAACTTCGACCTACGCCAACTATGTGAGATTTAGTAACTTTAATCTTCTCTAGTTTTGAGGCAAAGATATTGTTTAATATATCACTATGTGTGTTGGTGTCCTATTAAATCAGAGGCAATTTTGACATGTTGTCTTCTGAGAATAGTATCTGTGCACTAGCATCTAAATAATATTGTGTAAATTACGTACTCCTTAAGATAAGTGCCGCTTTTTATATCCAGTTCTCACATTGCACTTTTTTCTTTAAAATTATGTCAAAATAAAGGACCTTGTCATTCTGCGTTTTCGTCCACAGACATTGTATGGTTTCTGTACAAAACCTAATAAAACCGACCTACCTTAGATAAAATGATAAACAATTAATTGTAGACCAATACCAAATTTGCTTCATAGACATACTACAAGTTGAATTTATTATTAATAATAAAATTCCCTCATGAATATCTCTGAAACATAGAATACAAGTAATTAATATCCACCTCACACTCAATAAAGTCTCTTTTAATAGAGATTTCAAACTAAATCAACGACATAGCCTTTTCTAAAATAATATATAATTTAAATAATTATTTTATATATATAGAATATATATAGTATTAAAAATATCATTATTTATATACTAAATTTAATAATATTAAAAATATATAGTATTAACTATTTATTTAATATAATACGAGTTTTCTGTGATCTATGATTTATACATATTCCATTTACCCTAATCATATGATACTAAATATATATAATATATATGCGTGATACATTCGGCATTATATAACTATAGTATTAATTGACTTGCAAGTTCATTATTAGGGGAGATTGGTATATAGTTTACTTCTATATCGTTTTAATGAGTGGTTTAATTATAAATATATAATGATGTTAAAAATACTAGTGATATGAAGTTTTAGTGTGCTAAAAAATTCTCTCTCTCAATAGGAGTAATAAAACAAATTAAGTTACTCTCATATAATAAAGGAAACGATAAGTTCTCCAAGTATGACTTGTAAAAAAATGCTAAACAGCAATCCTGAAAAATAAAAATCAAGCATGTATGGAGTATTCAAACTTAGTAAATATTTTCACATTATGAGCTTCTCAATAATTATCTAAGACAATGCTCCGGCGTTTCGGGTTTGTCGAAATTTAACAAACTACTTTTAGGTCAATGAGTCATGCTATTCCTTTCGACAGCTAGAAATAAGAGTTCGGAGTGTGTTTCAGATCTTACGTGTTCGTAGCTGTTATTATATCGGTGGATGTCTCTTTTGTAGGGCTCAGGGCACCAGATCACATCCTAATTGTTATGGTGAACTATACCTCATACTTTTGGAGATAAATTAAAATATTTAATCGCGCATAGCCGAAACAATTAAATTTTAAACGTATGCCGGTCAATGGTCGCCTGGGAATTCATTTAATTGACTCGAGACAATATGCAGATTGCCGGTGATCACATTAATAATGATATATTATCTCTATCAAAATTTTTTTAAATGAGATATAAGATTTTATCCAAAATGAATTATCATTTTGATGATTTGTTACTGAATAGTAATATTGACACGCACATGATATAGTCACGCATCATTACAGACGTGTGTGAGAGTTCGGAAGTACACTCATGTCTAAAGCTTCTATTCATGAATAAACAGACTTTACTTTTCCGTATTCAATTACAAGGCATTATTGATCTCAATTATTTTATTTTTACCCGCTCAGCTAAATACAGTATATCTTAGCTAACATCTTAAATATTAAGTATACTCTTGCTTAATTAGCTGTTTGATATATTTTTTCAGATAAAAATTTCTCAACAATAATGGAAGAGATGGAGCTTTGCAATGATAGAAAAAGGATCAGCGTCTGCACTCACGCTCGTGGAGGAATTTATATGTCATGGAATCTTTAAATACAGAATTATGAATACATTTGAAGGCCTCTTTCACAGGAGTATATTTCTCAGCATTTTTGAAATATTTTTAGCATGAAATTATGTTTTTTCATTATTTATAAAAATAACTCTCAAGAAATATTGTGCACATATTTCTCAAAATTAAAAGCAAAGCAGAAATCTCAAGATTCTTAGAAGAACATCCTTAAAACTATTAATATAAATTCGCGTTTCTGCGTTTTGAAATTTTGCATTTTAATGAACAAGAACATTTTATATTAATCATTTTGTTTTTCATACACAATTGCTGAAAATCACCGTTAAAAAACTCAATTATTCAAAACGATCTTAACGCAAATTTATTGTTTGCACGGGACACTCGTGTTTCTGATTCAAAAAGGATATTTTCTTTCAGCCGAAATCATCTCGTTAACGTGATTGTATATAACAGAAATAGAAGGAAAAGAATGTCTTAATGAAAAAAAATGTATAAGGCCGTAATGGTTGAAAATATAGAGAAAAGCGCTATTTTTAGAAGTTAAATATTGCATATTAAAAACTGCAATGAAAAATGAAAAATTGGGGATGTAGTGTGTTTCTGACGAATATCTTATTTTTATAGATGTGAAGAATCTTCTGATCATTCCATATTCACCTTAATGAATTATAGTTTTATATTAACACCATTTTGAAGAATACAGATTTTTGTTCTTTTCGCGGGTCTATATTATATATATTATATACAACTAGCACAACGCTTTGATTTCTTCGTTAAGTGAGTACTTCTAAAGCATAAGTAGAATCATAAAATGCTCTATTAAAATAAAATTTTTCTTATACCTACCTCTTTAAAGTTATATCACAGCCTGCCAATTTTCATTCTTAGCCTTCTGAGCTTCCTTCCAGAAAAATTGGTGATAGTTTTCAGTCATTTTCACAACTACAAATTTTTCTTGATCACCTGCTAGCTCACTTGCTCTCACTCAAATAATCAGTCTCTTAGAATTCATTCATCTCTCACCTCGCAAATCATATATAGTGGTTTATAAAAATTAATAATTGGAGCTCTTCAGATTTTAAGAGATTATCAACAGGATCTTATTCAAGGAGCATACATGAAACAAACTAGTGCCTTCTTGTCTATAGATGAAAAATTACATTAATTATTTTTTTCATGGAATCATTTCAAACTGTTATACTACGTAAAGAAGATAGAAAGATGGTTAGTAACACAATTCATACACATTTTAATGCAATTACGCGATCTCTTTTACCGGTAGTTCTTAAATATTGGACGTTTTATTAAATAATAAATTTCGAAATTTAATTGTTTAATTGTTTTTTTGACTAGAAAAATGCTCAACTATATATTTGTTTTTATATTTAAGTCTAAAACCACATGTCTTTAAATAAAAATATTTTTAAAGCTGTCTTAAACTAATAACGCTTCTTTCTTGTGAACCCAAATTAGCTAAATAGCCTTATTTCTAAGTTCAAAACCCAAAAAGATCAGAGACAATTGCAGATATTTTCTTTACAGCTTTTGAAAACACTATGTGCTGTTTAATAAAAAAATATATTTCGACGTATGTAACGTTGTTTTCAAGTGCTTATTTGGAAAAAAAAAATGTGCTTTCATTAAAATGCAATTTCAAAGAAGCAGAAAGCTGAATTTAATTAATGAGTTTTTAAGTGTTCTAATTTTGACGTTTTTTAATGAAATTTCAAAAGTTGTTTTTATTTATATTAATAAACTATTTTCATTAGTTGTTCGTAGTAAACCATCCCTCCTCCGTATGTTAATAAAAAAAAATTTAACTTCTTGAGGAATTCACGCTTTTCTAACTTTTTTAATTAATTGTATACAAAATTTTAGAACATCTTAACTATAAGATGTACTATATTTCGTAAATTTCAATATTTGAAATTATTATTACTATCATCATTCCAAGCATTCTATTAAATTACAGTGATTATCTACATTATAAAGATTTTTTGTTCATTATTATTTCTGTTTACAGGGATGAAAGTATAAAAAATTAGTTTAGCTTTTTTGAAGAGTTGACATTTGATCGTTCTTTACAATATTATTTTTTGAATATTTAAGTATTATTTATTTATACTCAATATTCAGTATTAAGTTTATTAAAATTATTATTTTACTAT
>JABUQX010048138.1:37500-40000 GCA_015478945.1 Trachelipus rathkii
TATTATGCCCTTCTATTTCAGTTAAGTTTTATTAACGCGCTAAGACTTATTTCTAGAGCCGTTATTTTTCTTTCAATTCACTGTTAATTGTCGCGTGAACTGCTTTCAGGTGGCGCAACGCTTATATTCCAGCTGCGGTCCGGCAGTGGAGGTTTGCAGGCGAGTGATTTTCCGGCAATATGGTCAGCAGCTCTTCTCTGCTTACAGTCGAGAGGCAAAGCATTTCTGATATTAACCCACTTGGTTCGAAGACGATAAAATTTGTATGGAAATTCTTCCAGTCCATAGTCCAGGTTTACGACGCTCTGACTTATCATGAAAATATTCCCTTAAATTTTATCATTAGATTCTGCACAGTTTGATACGGTCAAGCGAGGAGTATAGTTGGTATTTTTATAGTACGGTTGAGACACACGATTATTTAGGAGAAGATATTCGGATATGAGACCGAGATATTCTCTTTCTTCACGCTGAGGTTCTGAGCCTTGTAAATTCTGGGAAGATTGTTAAGGCGGTTCAAACAAGGTGTGGGAGATGAACGGCTTCCTTTACTCTTCCCTCCTGGTTCTACAAAGGGGCGCTAATAAAGGTATTGGTCTTAATTTGTATACCTAAGAAAGGTTATTATTATATTGAGCAGGGAGGGTACCTAGTTACACTCTAAGATGTGGAAGGGCACTTTGTGCTCATAGAGCAAAAGCATAAGACGGTAGTCACGGAGAGAGTTTGGTGGAGTGAGCTACGGAATATTCGCGCTGATTACGGAGTCTTAGAGACCCGGTGGACATGATATTTTGATATCTTCTACCACTCTCGAGTAGGGGGGGTGATCCAGTGTGACAAAAAGTGAAAGATAACAGCAAAAATATTGAGAAAATTTTCTTAGGAAACTCTAAGATGGTAAGGGAGTTCAGTATGAAGGACAGTAAGTATATCTCACAGGCTATGAATGAAGAGAGGAGAAGAATGAGGAAGGAGGGAATGAAAAGAATGAGGATAAGGAAGGAGATATCAGGAGAGGAGTAATTAGAGATAGGTACTAGCACCAGGTTGAAGGAGACAGGTGTTGACGGCATGTCTCTGTAGTATTAGTAACCATTCGTTTAACTAATCAATATCATTACTGTCACATACGCTGATTCTGTTCTTCATGTACAATCGTCAATTGCATTGGCATCTTGCAAAGATACTCAAACCCGTCTTTCTAAATTTGTTTGTCATATATGTCCAGTTCTTTTCTTTCGTCTGATTTCTGGCTGCCTTTTTCTTTCATCAATTTTGGTACTCATGACTTCGACATTTATATTTTTCAAATCTCATTTTCCTTCCTTTTAATATCCCGGCAATTTTAAGCCAGACATCGGCAGAACTAATATAGCATTTCTATATTCTTTTCTTTCACACTATAAATAAACTATCGCTCATATATTTGTTTGTGCTTTTTTTTTATGTTTTTATTTACATTTTATACTCTCGCTTTACATTTAGCTATTGGTAAAATACTTTCCAGAGGATTTGGGTTAGATGCCACACAATATAATGTCAATGTCTACCTTTTGAAGGGTTTGGCTAGCTGTGGGAAATCTTTCCATCAATGTCGACCAGAATACAATCATTAAAGTTGTTTCAAGAAGCTGTAGCTTACTGCACAGCTACTTCGATTCATGTCGCGTGGCAGGTGTTTGACATGTGTCGTTTTCAAGTTCATTGAGAGCCGCAATAAAACCTTTGTACCCTTGCAAAAGAGATCTGGTTGCATCGTAGCGAGCTGCCCATCTTGTTGCTGATAATGTTTTCGGGACCAGTGATTTTGCACCATGTTTCAATGTTAGATGGTTCATCAAAATGCTCCATCTATGAGTCGATGCGCTAAAAAAGTTATATAAAGCTTGGAGAAACATGAAGAAATCTACGGCAATCCTACAACTTTCTGCTTCTGACAAGCCAATCAGATTTAATGAATGCGCTGAACAAGGCACATATTCGATTAAGGCATGCGTTTTTGTAGTCTCGCTTGCAGACCAGTATAGCGACCTGACATATTGCTGGCGTTGTCATAATTCTTCGCGACAATCATTAATGCTAATATTATGACTGTTAAGAATTTTCAGCACATCCTCTTCTAGTTGTTCAGCTGAATGACCTCGCATTGGAAGAAACTGTAGAAAGTGTTCAGAAGGTGTTCCATCGGCACGTACAAATCGAACAATGAATGTTAATTGATCATTATGAGACATATCAGGTGTTGAATCAACGCTTATCCCGTAATATTTTGACATTTTTAATTCATCAACTATGTAATTAGTAACTTTTTTACCCAAGAGTATAATAAACTCATTACAAATATTCTCAGTAATTTTCAAGAGGTCGGAGTCGGAGTCGGAGTCGGAGTCGGTAACTTTCAAAATAGTAGACTTGGAGTCAGAAAATTTCCGAGGCTGACAAAGTTTATTGAATTGTGAGCTTCTGTGAGTGATCTTCAAACGCCTCATACAAAATT
>JABUQX010048138.1:42500-52500 GCA_015478945.1 Trachelipus rathkii
ATTATTCTTTTTATGTTTATAACTTAAAAATATTGCATTTTTACATACCTTAAAGCAGTAAATCAGTAAATCAGTAAATCAGAACTGCCATCCACCCTCTGTCCTCCTTCCCATGATCTATTGATCTATTGATCTATGTCTATTTGATTCAAGTCATATTTTGTATAATATAACACAAAACTTTTATTTATTTTTGTTTTGTTTCTTTAAACATTTTGTTTTTACTAAAAAATTTATTCTTTTTATGTTTATAACTAAAAAAAATTTGCATTTTTACATACCTTAAAGCAGTAAAATCAGTAAATCAGTAATCAGTAAAGCAGTAAATCAGTAAATCAACTGCCCCTCCTCCACTCTATCCTCCTTCCACCCTCATCCATCCATTTCTATGATCTATTGATCTAATTTGATCTTATTGATTAAAGTCCAATATTTTGGTATAACAATATCTCAAAACTTTTATTTTATTTTGTTTGTTTTCTTTAAACACTATGGTTTTTACTAAAAAAAAAATATTTATATTTTATGTTTATAACTTTAAAAAATTTGCATTTTTTTACATCCTTAAAGCAGTAAATCAGTAAATCAGTAATCAAACTGCCCTTCATACCCCCCTACCCATCTCGTGATCTATTGATCTACTGATTCAAGTCATATTTTGTGTATAATAACACAAAAACTTTATTTATTTTTGTTTATTCTGTTTAAAACATTTTTGTTTTAACTAAAATTATTCTTTTTTGTTTATAACTTAAAAAATTTTGCGTTTTTTACATACTTAAAGTTAAAGTATCAGTAAAATCAGTAAATCAGTCAATAAATCAAACTGTATCCAGCCACCCTCCTAGCCATTCGTGATCTAATATATTGATCTACTGATTCATGTCATATTTTTGTTAATAAAACACAAAAACTTTTTCTATTTTTGTTTTCTTTAAACATTTTTGGTTTTTACTAAAGACAAAATTTATTCCTCTATTTTCAACTGCTCCTATAGATTTAACGATTTTTGGCATATCTTTATTACTAATTATCAAACTCTATTATATCTTTATATATTTCTAGTTTATACAAAACTGCCCTTTTTACCTTCTCCTTTTACTTTATAACATCAGTTCATGATCTACCAAGATAATTTCTATGGGTATGGAACTTACATGGATCTCTTTATTTGATTATATATTTCATTTTTAAGATTATAATGTTATATAACATAATCTATCAAAATGCATTTGTGTAAAATTATATATTGTCTTGACTTATAATTGAGGCTATTTAAACAATTTGGTGTATAGTATCTAAAATTTTCTTTCATTTTCTGATCTTCTGAATAGCCCATATCAATTGCCGCTCAAGGTCGAAAGGCTAGGTCTGAAACATACATAATTATGCAGTAAGTATTGTCAGAGTGAAAATCAGGATTTCATTATAATGCTAGTATAAAGGCGAGTGGCTGTTGTTAATTCCAGCCATAAATCAGTAAAACACATCAACACTGCCTTCCAGCCACCTTCCTATCCTCCATGAATCTATTGATCTATTGATCTAGTTATATTTTTCTATTGATTCAAGTCATATTTTGTAATAACATAACACAGTTAACATAACACAAAAACTTTTAATTTATTTTTGTTTTGTTTCTTTAAAAATTTTTGTTTTACTAAAAAAAATTATTCTTTTTATGTTTTATAACTTTAAAACATTTGCATTTTTAATACCTTAAAGCAGTAAAATCAGTAAATGCAAACTGCCCTCCATACCCTCCTAACCTTTTCAATGATCCATTGATCTATTGATCTATTGATCTATTGATCTATTGATTCAAGTCATATTTTGTATAATATAGCACAAAGCTTTTATTTATTTTGTTTTGTTTCTTTAAACTTTTGTTTTTAACTAAAAAATTTATTATTTTTAATGTTTTTAACATCTAACAAAACTATTATTGCATTTTTTACACATATACTCTCCTTAAAGCAATAATCCATGATATAAATTATCTAAGTAATATCAATCTGTATCCAGCCAATCTCTCACTACCTGTCCATGGGCTATTGAATCCGTTGAAATAACAAGTCTTGTTAAAGAGGAGTGAATGACATTGTTCGTATAATATAACTTAACAAAACTTTTATATTTATATTTTAACAATTTGCTCTAAAACTAATTATTTTTTTTACAATGAAAAAATTATTATTTATTTTGTTTTTAAACAATGCTATAAAACAACTAAAGAGTATTTTACTAAAATTTAGTTCGGTGTTCTTTTTATGTTTTAACTTTAACAAATATTTGCATTTTTACATACCTTAAAGCAGTATAAATCAGTATAAATCAGTTATTAATCAAAACCACCTCTACTCTCTATCCTTCTACCCATTCCGTAAATCTATTGATCTATTGATCTATTGATCCTATTGGTTCTATTGATTAAAGTGATATTTTTGTTTTATATGACTGTATTTAGAAATTTATTTTTTTGTTTTTTTTGTTTAAAGATATTTTGTTTATACTAAAAATTTATTCTTATGTAATGTTTTATTACTTATTAAAATTTGAATTATTTACATACCTTTAAAGCAGTTAAATCAAGTATAACAGTTTTAATCAATAACCACCCACTCTAAATCCTCCTTTCCCATCCTGATCTATTGATTCAATATATTGCTTCAGTCCTTTTTTGTATAATTTTCAAATTGGTAAACCAAACAGCTATAGAGAATCTTTTGTATATATATAACCTGTCTCTTTGTTATCTGCTCTTTAGAACATTGTTATTTGTTTTTACTTAACAATTATATTCTTCTCATCTCTTTATGTTATAACTTATATTAAGAGATTTGCCATTTTACATATAGATTTCTATATAAAGGGCAAGTAAACCACACATTCCAATTGTTTATATATCAGCTTTCACACTTTAGTAGACTATTAGGCAGTATAACCCTAATCAGAGATAAAATTCCGAGATAAATCAGAGACAGATACACTAACCTCACAGTGCATCGAGGCCTCCTACTACCCGCCATACACTCGGCCGTGGTACAGCGTGAGTCGAGAGACCTACTGATTGAGAGGAGTCTTAAATTTTTGTATTAAAACACAAAAACTTTTATTTATTTTTGTTTTGTTTTTTCTTTATCCCATACTCTCGAGGTGTTTTTTACTATAAAACATTTATTTATTAGAATTTTGTTTATTCAATATATATGATTATTCTCGTTGTGACAAAAACTAAATTTCGCGAGAGCTCTTATTAATCTTAAATATTTGATATCTATTTTATCGAATTATAATAGGACCTTTAAAAAAAATTGTCGAGTTATTTTTGAACACTTTATCACCTTTGGGAGTTGTGGGAAACTGCAGTAATCAGTAAATCAGTAAATCAGTAGATCAAACTGCCTTCCAGCCACCCTCCTACCCATTCCAGAGTTTACCCCGTGATCTTTGATCTATTGATTTCGGGCTATATGGAACCTCAAACTCGGATTCTATGTGCATGACTAAATAGTGGAGAATCACTCCCATCAGGCACATCAACAATTATTTAACTCTCTTAGTGTATATTATTCTGAGTTTCAATTACTGAGGTTATGTAAAAGATTAACATTTTTGTTTAACACGTAAATTTTATGCTCTTAGTTTTTAATGTGTATCACATCACTTACTATCAACAACAAATTTGGCATTTTACATACCTTAAAGCAGTAAATCAGTTAAACAAACCAAAACTGTATCCAGCCAACCTCCTACCACCCGCCCTTTCACTCCACTGGATTGTAAAGTGTGTGACATAATCACATGTCGAGTGAGTTCTATATATAATTGTTTTTATGTTTATAATACAAGTGAGCCGCATACAGATTATTAGAAGTACAGTTATAATCCAGATAAACAAGATAAATCAAACTGCATATTCACATGTCTTTGCTACCCTGCGCCATTACTACCCTAAAAAAGCACAATTTGTTTGTATCCTTTCAAATGGGTCATAAGTTGGTTTGAACGGCCTTACCCTCATTGAGATGGTACTATGAATCTAATTGAATCTATTGATCTATTGATCTAGATGTGTAGTGTCTCAAACGTCAGTCATATTTTGTATACCATATCTCAAAAACTTTTATTTTATTCTTGTTTTTTTTTTCTTAAACATTATGTTTTTACTATAAAAATTTAATTTATTTTGTTTTGTTTATATATCAACTTTAAAATTGGCGATCTTATTGTATGTTATAACCCTAACTTTATTTCAAAAAACTTAGATATAATTTTTATTATATATGTATTCACTTTCCACAAACGGTTAGGAAAAGCGGAAAATGGTCGCTATTTCTCTTGCGCGAGTAACACCCTATAACCTCCGACGGAGGACGCCTGCTAACTCCCAGGTCACAAGCACAGTTACGAGGAGTTCAGAGGGGCTTTAAATCCATTTGGGTAAATATACTATTAAATGCCGACATTATTTACCAAACTTTCATAATCCCACTCCTACCCATAGTTTTAATCGTGTATGCTATGTGTAGGAGATCATAATTCGACTACTAATATGCAATCTAGATTTATTTGTAGTATTCTATTGATTCAAGTCATGTTTAGTATAACATAACACAAAAACTTTTTATTTATTTTGTTTAATTGAGTGGTTGCTTTAAACACTGTGTGTTTGTTTTTACGATACAATAAAAATCTTATTCTTCCTGTATGTGTATGTTTATACACTTAGAAATTTTGCAATTTTACATCACACCGTTAAGTATGCTAAGTAACACCTCAGTTAATCAGTAAAAGCAGTAATCAAACCCACCTCGAAGACTCTATCCTCACTCACGATTGCGCTTCAAAAGGGAAATCGTCCAATCATCTATTTACTTGATCTATTGATCTTCTAAAGGCATCTATAGTTTTCTTCGCATACGTGATTGACTCGGACTGACGTTGTACTTATTTGGGAACAAGTCATCCATTTTGAATACACCTCACACTGAAACGCGACTTAAACAACAATGCTCCATTTGACATTCGGGTATTTCATGGTGCTATTAGACTGTTGAAATGGTCTGAGCCGTTTTTGTTAGCTCGGACATTGTGAGAGCAAGTGTATGTATTGTGCAGTTTGGTTTGGTTGAATAGTAGTTTTTGTTGTGTGAAAGTGGCAAATAGAGATTTGCTCATCTCATATGTCAATTTTGATGCTAGTTATATATGTCGTACTAATATGTTGTTGAAATGGGTTCTTCTATATAAGTGGGTTTTGTGAATAGAGTCTCTGCTAGCCGTTGTTTGTGGATGATGGTTTGACTGTTGTTGATCCAGAGTGTGTTATTCGTTTGAAATGCTTTCGCGAGGATTCTGTTGTTGTAGTTGTTGGAGTTTGGTTGCTTAAGAGTGTGAGAGTATCGTTGTCTGATAGTCATTTGTTCGCTCCTGAAATGTATGGAACGTATTTGTTGTTAGGCTATAGTTCTGTTGCACCTATATGGTAGATGATGTTGCTCGGGATAGTTGAAATCGTTTAGTCGTTTGGTGGAGCTATGTTACGCCTATACCTCCGGACGCTCTGCTTGTTGCTCCCGCTCAACTTATCTGTTGACTGGGGTGTCATGTGTCTAGAGACAACTGGGCGTTAAGCGTTTGTGTTTGTTTTTTTTGATAGCTGTCTGGGTATGCATTTTTTGTTAGAGTGTGTATGTATGTTGTTTTCGTATAATAGATGAGTTGTTGTTGTCTCAGAGTTGTTAGTTTTGTTGTATCGCGGATATTGCTATTGATTGTTGTTAGTCATGTTAAATATTATTCTCTTATCAAACGGGTTCCTCTTAAAGTTAATGAATTATGATACAGACACTTTTTCTTTTCGAAACCTTTCTATTCATTTCTCTAAAATAATTTAATGGGTGTGAGGGTAAATTAATTTGTGTTAAAATATTTTCGAATGGAATAGAGCCTTTTCGGCTATAAGAAAAAAGAATATAATTTAATAAATAGAATCGTAATTTTCGACCATAAATGTGAAAAGAATGGAGAGAATTGATTTGACAAATTCCGCAGAGAAAATCTGTTTTGGATTAGGTATTTAAGTATTTAAATCAGGCTGCCCTGTGTTCTTATTTAACACGTGCATCTCTGAAGGTCAGACTCAGATAAAAAAAATTATACTAGAGCAATAATGAAATATTTGTTCCATAATTATTCGTTCGATATATCGTTGTACTTAAAGTGTAATATTATAACATAAGCCTTTTTACTGAAAATATATATTATAAATATATATATAATTTTATATTTTTTTTTTTTTTTTTTTTTTTTTTTTTTTTTTTTTTTTTTTTTTTTTTTTTTTTTTTTTTTTTTTTTTTTTTTTTTTTTTTTTATATTTTTTTATTATTTTTATTAATTTTTAAAATATTTTTTTTTTTTAAAATTTCCAGTTTTACCACAGTTCTTTGATATTACTCCCTATCCACCTACAGCGATATATCGAACAGAATGTTATTAATTATAATTTTCCTATTACGTATATATCTTGCAAGATATGCAATGCATTGACGATATGCACATGTTAGAACAGAATCAGGTATGTGAACAGTAATGATATTGTATTGAATTAATAAACGAATGTTTACTAACTAGGCACCGCAATACGCCCTCGCAGCACCGGTGCTAGTACCTACTCATGAATCCTTTTATCCTAACTCGCTCCTTCTCATTCTTTATTCATTCCTCCCTTCTCTCATTATTCTTCTTTCCTTACTCTTCTCTTCCTTTCTTGCTTTCTTTATCCTTTCTTCTCTTCCTCTGTTTCTTGCATTTCACATGCATTTCTTCCTTTTTCTAAAACTGGGGAGCCCCCCCTCCGGGGTCTCTAGACTCCGTACACGAAATCCCGCAATCGTCCTGGAACCTCACACGAATATCTCCGAACATAACTAGGCTATTTTTCCTTACTACCCAGCCTCCCAAGTTTCCGGTACATTTTCACTGAGCGATTTATAATTTAAACCACTTTAATAAGTTTAAAAACGCATAAAATAGCTCACCAATCCACTTAATTTGAAAGGTGTGTTTTTTCGAGACCCCGCCATCTCTCAATTAAGAAGTTAGAAACACACAATTGTGGAAACCTCTTTGAGTTTATTCAGTAAGACACATACTCAGAAAATTCACGAGGTTCAGTGTCTCATGTTACCCTTATTTATCTCGATATATATCACACCAAGAGAGATCATTACCCTTAAAAACACCCCACTACACATATTAGACTCCAGTATAAACAATTAATACTCGTCATTAGAGAGATGACATATATGAGATGTGATTATGGAGGCAATATATAATCGGCCCATAATCAGTATACTGCCCGACATGACCTGGATTTCCCAAAACCTTCGAAAAATGGTTTTCAAAGTCTTTGCCTTCGACGTGGCAGGGCTGCCAATGGGAAAAATTCCCCAAAAAATCCTCCGGAGTTGGGATCTTGACCTGAAATTTAAATGGTTATTCAAATAAACGTTTAAGAAAAAGGCTAGAAAAAAGTAGCTAAAATGCTAAAAAGGGCCAAAAAATGCTAAAAAAGGACAAATCTAACAGATTAGGTTGCCAGATTTAGCGACAAATCTGGCACAAATAACGTTAATAAAATGAGTAGCAAAATTATTTTTATCTAAAATAAATGGTAAAATTAGTAAATAAAAGTACCAAAAATGCGCAAAATTAACGGATTAGGGTGCCAGATTTAACGACAAATCTGGCAGCTTTCAGTTTGGCTGTCAGTTGTCCACCTTACTAACTATATATATATATTAAAATATTCCCGAATTTATTTAAATTCTATTTGAAAAATTAAATATTAAAAAAAAGGACATTAAAACAAATAAAACGAAATTCGATTCGATTCGAGGAAAATTTTATTTCCTTTTTCAGAATTTAAAATCAAAGAGTCAAGCTGTAATGAACAAAATTAAAAATTATTTTTATTATTATTTATTATTATTATTATTATATTATTATTATTATATATTATATTATTATTATTATTATTATTATTATTATTATTATTATTATTATTATTATTAACTACGTATCAAACTCGTAGTTCATTGACACTAGGAACTTCTTATAAGAAAAAAAAAGTGTTTTAATATATTTATTGTTTGTTACTTATAAAATAGCTTGTTTAATTGCTCCCTTATTAAATATTCGTATTTGTATTTCGGTTATAAAATAAGACTGTAATGAATTATTATGTTGGATTATATTTAGTACGGATTATATAATACATTTATGGAGATACACGTAGATTTGTAATCGTAACTAAAATGAGGCAATGGTTAATTTTTAATATAATGATTTTCATTGCCTCAGTGAGCGGCAAATGTTAAATTTAATGGTAAATATTGTTAATCCTTTTTCATTTTATTCTTTAAAATTGTGAGTTCAATATAGAGTGTTTCCTATATACTTCTTTGGACAAATCCAATACAAATTCCATTTTAAGTAGGTATATACCACTTTATAATTTCAATCTCGGTGTAGCTTATTATATATGGTGGGTTTAAGAACCTTGATCCTCTCCTTCCTCAGCGCTCAGGCAAAATTCACACTAACTCATAGTATTAAGGTGTATACTCGTTTAGGTTAGACTGTATAGTAATTATAATATGCTGAGAGTAGATTTTATTGCAATATTAAATATTATTTTGGGGTTGATTTACAGGCCAACCCTCTAAGTCGGATTTAGGACAACTATAACTAACAAAAAACTATAACTCTATTATTTAATTATAAAACGAACTAGAAATATTAATCGTTATAAAAAACATTCCAGAAAAAATCACCTTAAACCTAAATGTCTCTAATTCAGTGTGAGATTTCAACCACATACTATTCATACTCCATGTCTCATAATAATTTGGAGCCTCTAGCTCCCAACTTTAATAAATGTTATTTTAGTAGATTCAAAATCCTAATAATTATTTATCTATTCAGGCATGCAACATGGGAAAATCGTATTAACTTCATTATTTGTATAATTGGATTCATTATATAGGCACTAATTTCTATTGAGCTTATTACTAATTAGGGCCTGTAAAAGTATGTATCTGAGATAGCACTTTTCCAATTAATGTGGTTCTCAAAAAACAATGTGCTTCCTCACCATTTTTTTTTTTTTTATATATAAGAATCTTTCTTTCACACCTCACGGCATAGCCCTATTGGGTGGTAGGGAGAAAGTATTGGTTAGGCTTATCATCCTTAGCAGTAAAATGTTGAGCATATCTAAGGGTCCTGACGGAGGATAGAACACAGGGATGGTTTGATTACTTTCAAAAGGTGACCTTTAGTCACTCTAGTAGCAATTTTGTTGCTTACTGTCCGAATTGCACCCGACATTGGTAAGTCATTACTTATTCGTCTCATGCCTTCACTTTTGGACACTTTTTTTAATGATTATGTTATTAAGTGTGCTGCTCGTGTGACGAAAAGAGAAATAGAATGGCCTCTCAACCCACTGCCAATTAAAATTCTCTGATAGCTAGTGTGGGTATTCTTCCATGTTATTAAGAAGCAAAGATAGCGCTATACTGAAGAACATTTTCCTTTTTGTAACTCTTGGTTTTTCTGCTCCAATTGGTCATTTTCGGCGAATCTCTTTGTTTCCTGCCTATCATTAATTCGACGCTTTAAAGATAGAGGTTGATTGCAAACCTTTGATTTCTAAATTTTACATCTTTTTGAGTATCTATTCTCTTTTGATTTTTTTCTCTATCGTTCTTTAGCAAGACGGTTTATTTGACGGTCATTTACATAACTTTATCTTCTATCAAAAGGTGATGTTCATTGTTGGCTCAGTCCCATTCTCCAAACTCTTTCAACTTTTCCAAATAATATATTCTTTTTATCTATTCACGTCATCATGTATTTACTCACACACACTCTTAATGCTTGAAAATTTCACACATCCTTATCCTTATATAACTTATACTTTCGTTAACTC
>JABUQX010048138.1:57500-67500 GCA_015478945.1 Trachelipus rathkii
AGCTATTGTGATGCCGACTTTCACTTCCTGACCGGCTTCTCTACATGAGTTTAGCTCATTGTGTACAAACGCTATCAGCATCTTCACTCAATCCTACACTGTTGAGTAAATCTTTCACACTCGAGTAAAGGCAAGAGACACTCTTGTGGATTAGCTTCTACACTATATAATTCAGATTCATTTTTCTCACCTGTTCCTTTTGGTTTTGCAAACGTTTATCTCAATAAGTATCATTATGGCATTATGGACTGTAATAATAGGCGTATCATTTATATATATTATATTCTCTTCATTATTACCGGGTTTAATTAATTTTTTACTTATACCTCACTATAAACATAATATATTGAAATTACATAAATTTACTGTAAATATTTAATTAATAATACACATTAGTTAATTGAGTATCAATAGCCACTTTTATCTTTAAGTTTTGAAGGAAAAAACTGTAAACTTGTAATTAATGTGATTATTCAATATATTCCATATTACAAATTGAATAATTAATCGATAATTTGTCTGCACTAGTAATACGAATGTTATCTAGTCATAGTATTTAGTATCTTTACGGTTATTGAGAGATATGACTATAGTAGTTTATTTAAATTGTTTAATTGATGACGGTAGCTCTTAGGATATATTTTTTTATTAATAGATTTTACTTGAAATAATAATGTCTTTAATTTAAATTAGTCAAAAATACAAACTCAAAAATCATACTAAATCTTGTAATATTCGGAATTATCATCATGTACTTTGATTTTGATATAATATATTGCAATTCAATTGATTCGCAGAATATTAGAATGATGTGATGCTACTCAATGGTGTCAAATCTATGTCACTATAAACTTAACTCTATGTGTCTTCTTGTTGGGTGTGCGAATTCTCTCGATTTGTGAGATTGATTTTATTGAATATTTGAGGAAAAGAGAAATTTAATTGTGTAAAAATAGTATTTTCAAATATATATTTTCTGTGTGAATATATAGCAAAACTCATTTCGGGATTTCTTGATTGTTAATTTAACCGGCCATGTTAAACAGTGTCAGGTTCAATTGTAGATCCGTAACTATTTGTTTATTATTATATATATATGGATGGGTGGACAGTAGCTCATACTAGTGGCAAGATTAATACTTAATTAGGTATAATAATATATCTTATCAAAACAATATGGCCTGTCCGCTCTGGCGTACATGGTTCTAAGTATTTTTTTCTCAATGTTTTACTCTTAGTATAAATATATATACATATATTGTATATATATATATGATCTTAATTTACATATATAAAAAGTATTTTAAATAATTAAATTATCTAACACATCACATAACTATATTATTTAGAGTATTATTTTGTGTATACGGTTAACTATTTTAAGATAGTGAGAAATTCTGCTTTTAAAATAGAAAGAGATATATTTATGGATTGGTTGTTTTCCAATTATAAATGATATATAGCAATTTATTTTTTATAATTTGTAAATATATTAATATATATAATGGTAAGTGTATATTTTTATACAAATCAATAGCGATAATAATATTTACGTATAATCATAAATATATAATGAGACATTAATAATTATAGTAACTTCAAAGTTATGTATATATACAGTAATTTATCAATTAGCTAATATAGTATATCTAATAGTATATTATATTTTACTTAATAGAGAACAGTATATATATATATATATATCTAATATTATACAATCTCCATATTACAGATAATACTCTAGTCTTTATCAACTTTCTATAATAGTATATATAATATAGCTGTAATTCATTTAGCATTTTCATCTAATGTCTTCTGTATCTTCATATAGAGTTTTCCCATCCTTCTGGATTCACCTTCCCCTATTATTATTTAAAAAACTGTGTTCGTTTTGACTGGTATCCATAATAGACTGTAGACAGTTGCATTGTAGCTTGGAAATAAACTATAAAGCATATTTACAGCGTATCATGTAATTCGTTAAATGTGAGTGAGAGATCAAAATAATCATCCGATCTTACAACTTTTTAAAGTAGCCTCTGTCGAGAACATATAAGAAAAGGGCTTATCTACAACTGAAGAGCAAGAGTTACGATAAAAAATTCTAACATACCTAACCATGTTTAGGCTTTACGACAGACATCTAGATAGTATGAGTTATCTCGAGACTCTTTGTCAAGCTTCGTTTCCACTTATTAACGTTGCACCCTTGATAAAAAAAATTTACAGTTGTCTTTTCAAATAAGATACACACATATTCTACTGTCTAAATTAAGTTATGCCGAAGGCTTTTAAATAAGCCACTTGTCTTTCATGGAATCACCTGATCTATGTAGGCGCAGAGTTCATTGTTTTGGGTGTTTTGTGTGTGTATTTTTTACATATTTTGTAAGCAATTAATAATATTTTTTAATGCATTTATTTGTTAGCTTTTTTCTTTAATTAAAACTTATCACAAAAGGAATTATAAAAAAGGAATTTTAATTAAATAGTTAACTGAAAGCAGCTAATCTCACATCATCCAATAAATTGCTCACAGACCACAAGTTAAAAGAAAATAGAGATAAAGTACTTTCTAGATATCACAATAACCCTATAGGATACAGATTTCAACATTCACGTGTTGATACTCAAAACAAAGAAATTGAGAAAATACCACTAAAAAAGAAGCAATTATATCTATCATAAGCACATTCATCAATTAATCAAATTAGAATAGAACGAGATGAGAAGATTGAGTCTTGTGTCGAAACACACAGTGAATAGTACTTATTGAGGCACACTTAACACATATAAAGATATTATTTTCAATGAATAGAAAAATGGTATAAAAAAAATTGACACATTTTATCAAAAATCTGACGGTTTTCCCCATTTAAGCTTCCGCGTTTAATTGGCAAATGACCCAGTTGATCTGAACGCAGATAAAGTATGAAAGTCCGGGAGAGCAACCAGATTTGACAAGCGTAATTTTATTCAAACTACAGTATGTGTCATTGTGAAAGTGAGAAGTCCCTAATGAAAACATACCTAAAATTTTCCCATACTCTCCACAAGTTGCATCCAACAACAGTATTATAACACTTTTTTCCTCAGTAAATTGTGATGTCATTTGAGGAAATCGCCTTAAGGCTATATAGACACAAGAGATTGTACTTGTTTGGCTCTGATTCTGCGTACATATAACACTGATACTATTGTTTCTGTATCCTTAGCTGTAGTGAGTTTATTAGATATATACTAGTATACTCCGTGTAAATGGAATGAATTTTGTGTCTGCTTCTTCTCGTGTGGTCAGAAAGGCTTGACACATTATAGTTCTGAATATCTGACGATGCATAGCTTGATTATACCATTATACCAAATATAAACTATTATTTATATTATTTCTTGTTATATCTCCTATTTCACCCCCATTTAGTGTATTATTAAAATATATATATATATATATATATATATAAAATATTAGTGAATATATATATTTTAATAGATATATATATGAGAGAAGAGAAAGAGAGAAGAGAGAGAGGTAGAGATGAAGAGAGAGAGAGGAGAAGAGAAGCATCGATATGAGAGTATATTGATATGAAATGAGGAGCAGAGGAGGAAGAGATGATGCACCAGTATAAGAATGATGTATGGAGTGAACGTATCAATGATAGAGAGTAGTGTCAGAAGACGCCTTATATGATTGGTAAAGACGGAAGTATAGGAATCAGTGGCCAGATTGCGCAGAGGGAGGGAGGAGAAATGACGGGACTGCACATTGAACGAGTATTTAATGGAGACAGGTAGAGCGCATGATACGATGTCCCTTGAGGTAACACATGAAACTATGGTAGTCTTTGAATTTATTTTTGTATATAATTGAATCTATTTGGTCACTCGAGAATCACCCACTTGGCTAAAAGCGGTAGCATATTAGATCATGAATAGATTATTAACTGTGTTTGGATTTATGTAATATGTGCAAGAGTAAACCGAACCTCATTCATCTGATTTATATCTATTTGCTCTCTACATATTTTTTCTCCATATCACTTGTGTTAGTCTTTATACTGAATATCGGTTATATTTCTTGGTGGTCAGATAGTTGGTTGACTGCTTATACAATTGTACTCTTGTAATAAAACTCATACACTTGACATTATAATTGCATCTAGAAATGAACTCCAAACAATCATTTTCAAAAACTGTCTTGCGCGAAATAAAAATTTTAAGATAATTTTCAGTGTATGGAGGAGAAAAATAATATCATATGTATGCATTATTCCGTTCTTCTCCCACATCGCACAAAAAAGAACAAACAAAACTCGAATTTGTGTGTGTATAAGAAGAAAAAGAATATTACCAAAGTCATATGGCATTTATTGTTATTTTATATATTTTTTTATGAGTGTTTTCAGAATGTGTTTTATTTTTTCCTACACTCACTTCGATACTTCTAAATTCATACTTAATGAAAATTGTCACTAGGAACATATTTAGAGAGTGTAAGAAAATATTGAAGAGTGATATTATATTAGTAAAAAATGTAATTAAAAACCCAAGAAAAATTATGTGTAAGATCTCTATTAATAGTACAAAGTTTATATATATATATATATATATAAACATTATTTTAATATGCTGTACAGCTTTTACAAGTATTATATATATGTTAGGGTATTATATATATTTCTTCATTCTTAAGAATACCTAAAAATTGTATTTTTGTATGCTTATTTTATAAACGCTTCTGGCCATAAAATAGTATAAATATATCCATAACACAACTTTTGAGAGACATCAACTTCTATTTGTTATTTATATCAATTAAATTTCTTGCAACGTCCTCCTGTTAGAGAAATTCACTTCATTTGAAGTAAAGTTAAATAGAAATAGGGTTTTTAAATTATAAAATAATATAAAATTTAAAAAAGTGTTAATAATTTATAATCACAATATGAAAACAATTTAGTGTAAGAATATATAATTATTATATATATTTATGCATATCTTTATGAGTTTCAAGATAGCTTTGCGATCACATAGTAGCGCTTTTTGGGCAGTAATTATATAATAGAAGCCCATCGTGAGGTGGTTTTATGTCTAGTTACGCAACTAAATTTTCACCTAATACAAGCAATACATTTCGTCTCAATTTGATATATATTATAATTTATAACAGTATTCAGGGGTTTACGAAGGTATTAAATGAAACTAATTTTACTGTAGCATTCAAATCATTTTGTGTTAATTAGCCTACCAGTATGTATATACAGTATTACCTCCATGCCCTATTATCAATTTCGTTTTGGTGCTGTAAGGCCTCTATCTCTAGCACCTAGGGCACAGAGGGGTATACATATAAGCATTAGATTGACAATCGCCATTTTCCCCTCTAATGACTTTATCCAGATATCTGGTATACTGGTTGATGTGTAATTTTACACTACCTATATCATCAGCAAGATACAGTGAAATCATACGTTTATATTTTTATTATATTTTCTATTATAGGAGCAAAAGAATAATATTAATTTATATCAGAAAGTCGTATATAGAAGAGAAGCCAGGATGAGATTGCAATCAGATGTTATATTGCAAACATATTAATTATAGATATAAAAATGCAATATATAAAAGCTAAACATAATAAAATAATCACGTAATACGTATTATTATTACTTATAATATATATAGAACATACTATCCCAAGTACCTGTAGATACTTAGGTTCCTCAACGTATAAACGAAGTCTAATACGAGGAACTAACTCTATATAAATAAATCTTAATTTATTCTTTCAAAGTATCATATTTTCTTTAATGAAAAGTATATAATTACTTAGCATATCATAGTTTTTGTTTTAGATAATATATTTATAGGTTTCATTGTTAGTATATATGTATAACTTAACTCTGCACTGATTCATTCACTAGCAGTAGATAAGGCTGTAAAAAGTAGTTCTGTCCCGGTTGTGACTCCTTTGTACAAATTACTTATCTAGAAGAAAAGCACACATACAAATTGGAGGCAAAAGGCATCAAGTCATGAGATTCTGTAAGAACCTCGGTTGTAAGTAGAGTGGTGTGGTGCACTACAGATGTGGGTACCATTTATATGTATGTAGTGCTCTAAAATTTAATGTGTATTCCATTATTGATGAGGAGTTGTCTTAATTGAGGTAAAAGCTCTTACCATTATATGTGATTCATCCTCCTCTAGTTATTATTGCCCCCAATTTGGCAAGAACTATTAAATATTCTCATATCACTTTCATGTCACTGATGACGTGAAGGAGATAGTACTAATATATACTAGCATTCTCAACCTCAACAGTCTCACTAGGTAGTTCCACTTTATATATACCACTATTACGAACATACACCAATTGTTTTAATATATAAGTTGAAACTAATATCATTATTATATATATATACGTGACAGTTCTTACCAGTCTTATCACCATAATATATTCCACATTATTGCTTTGCTCACCATCTTTCTTTATTATGAAATATTCAAGCTGAGCTTTAAAGATTCTATAATTGGACTATATGAATGGTCTGCTGGTATGTGTATAGCATGTGTGTGATCGTGTGTGGACTTGTGGTTTGTGCTTTTTGTCGTGGTTTTATTGTGTTCATTGTGCGTGTAAAATTTGGAATTTATTCCGATAAATTTAATGAATTTTTTCTAAGTGTGTGTTCGACTTTATATATCTATTATATCGCGGAGAGTTTTATATGTTTGAGAACACAGGTATGTCAATCACATGTATATATTGATAGTTACTGAAATAATAAGGCAGAAAAAGGACATCTTCAGATACACCAGAGCATTTGAACATCTTGCCTAAGATTAAATATACTGCATGCTTCGTTTGACGTACATAACGTACATACATTCATACATATACTATCAGGGTGGAAATAAACACTCATTATTCTCTATATGTATGTAGTTATTAAAATAAACAAATAAACCAAAAGTTTTTTCTAATATAAAATATATACAAAAAATATTATATAGAATAAATAAAATCGGTGTATATTTTTATTGGCATTATCCTTTTTACCATTCATATTAATCAATATATATAAACAGTTTTTTCTTCTTTTGGATGGAATAATTAAGTTATCAGTCTTATACATCATTTTTATATTATTGTTTTTGTAACACAATATGGAAGTTTTGAGTCAAAATATAAACGACAGGCTTACAGATACTTTAAGTATTTCAAGCTAAAAAAAAATTAATTTAAACCAAGAATTTTCTCACGGTTTTTTGTGGCTACAAAACAAGCAATGTTGGGATTATATATTTTTGGGTACACATATATAGCATCTTCAAAGATATAGGATAATGTTACAAATTTAATTTATATATTGAGAATGATATAGAGGCCAAATGATTAATTTTATTGAGCATGTAATAGTATCTAAATTACAGGAACCTTTTAGGTCACTAAACTTAGGTAAATATACTTTACTAATTAAAGTCCTAGTCTAATGAAATGTCTTTTCTGGATCAAAATTAGGTTAGTCTTCAACATAATTATATGTATATAAAAGTTACATATATTATTTTAATATTTACTCATATATATAACATTTAAGCACAATGTTATATATAAAACGCTGTCAAGTAACCAAATCTGGTGGTAATGTACATAACGTCATTTCAAAATTAGCTAATTAAATTCCATACTTAAGCTAAAACACTTCTATGCAATATTATGTTTCAATTCTAATAGGACTCTTGAGTAATCAATTATACTTGCAATATTAATATATACCCATACATTATATATATTATATTATCATAATGAGTTATTTAGATCTAATTAAGAGATTAGACTATCGTGTTTGATTAATTTATATATTATATGAATATATTTTATTATGATGATTTATTAAGTACTCAACAAGCCATCCATGAGGTAGAGGTAGGTATCTATTATATAGACATGAGTGAAGGAAATACCTTAAAGTATTAGTATTTTTAGTTATTTCTAATTTATGTCTTTATATACGAAGACAGTTTGACATGAGCTAATTTACTCTGACATATATTTGACTTTATGCTTCGAGTCTCTGTAATATATTATATACTTCATTCTTTGTTATTATAATTTATCAATTTTAATGATTATATATAATATTATATATTTAGTATACCGGTCGAACACTATCACTATTTATATATGCATATAAAACATATTCAATTTATTCATTGTGTAGAATCAATTTCTTAACGAGACTTATTTCCTGTGAATAATCACGTCATATATCTAAATTTTAGGTATGATTATATTGTCATTTAAAAAATTAAAGTTTTCGGTAAGTATTTACTTTCTCATGATGTTGCTTTAAGTACATTTCATTCAATTCTCTCATCATTTCATCGCCACAACTTTCAGCTTCAGCAATAAGTTTGTCTCTAGTACATTTCATTGAAACTCTTTGCGCCTTGTTAGCCTGGTTTGGACGAGAGAATTCAATGTCTTTGTCTGATAGTTCTGTTTCAATGAAAACTTTAAGTTGTTTGCGTGTCATAGCATTATGTTGTACATTGTTTTGATTATAAGAACTAAAATAATTTATTATTATAATTTGAGTTTATACGACCCTCATTCCAGGACATCCTATTATAGCTAAAATATTTTTGCCCTAAATGATCAGTTCCTTCTCTACAATATTATATTTATTATACAGAACGCCATATATAATCTGCCATATGAATGTGAGCAACATCCTGTAATTCTGTTTGAATTATTGTGTACCGTATTCTTCGTGATCAGAGGACGTTATGAATTTTTTGTTCCAACATTTAGTGTTCTAGCTACATCACGTCAATTTGCAAGAGCGTGATTTTTTGAGGATGATCTTAGCATCATATCGCTATACAGTACTCGTAAGATGTCATATTATAGTTAACAGTATGTTAGCGCAGTTTTTTTTATTCCTGCACAATTAGTCGACACTTCTACTTTAATTTACCATCCTTCTAATGGCGTAAAAAAACATTGTTTTTATAGTTTCTTGTTAGATCTTTGTTATTTTGTGCATCTTCAGAGTTGAAGGCATATGCCTCTTCCATGGTTATTTGATCTTCCATCATGTTTCTTTTTAATAGTTACAATTGCTTTTTATGAATTATTCTATTGACTAAATAACAACGACCTATTAGTCCATGCAGTTTTATTTTGTTTTTTCATTAGAGCAACATACTAAAATCATCATCATAAATAACTGGTTTAACAATATTTTCGCATTGTTCATCACCATAACATTGTCTTTCAGCTATGCAATCCACAAGTTTCTTGTAAGTATCACTAGATGGATGAGATACTAGTTTTTCAGACGATGACCGAGGTACATAAGTGAGAACAACAAAGGAATACTGAATTTTCTTAGCTTTTCCTTCGACCAAACACACTGATATGCAGCATCCCATTATTAAATGATTTTTATTTCTCGGTTACATTATCCACCAGTTTACCTTAACATAAAATATATGAATTATTATTAGCTATTAAATATTGAATGTATATATATACAAAATTTAAAAAGAAGTAAATGACATCTACAGAATTAAAAATAATTTTAAATAATTGGTAAAGGTAATATTGGATAGACTATCAATGACTTACTGGTTTATATATTTTTTAAAAGCGAATTTCTATGTTAAAAGATGAGCCGTACACAAAAAACTATACTAAACGAAAAATGTTTTGTGTTAAGAATGTATATACTGAATAACTCTTTTAGTACTTATAAATCACTTTGTCGCAAATATCATGTTATTTTAAACGAATAAACATAAAAACCCAGTATCATTATACGGCAAGAGTGGCTGGCCATTGTGTTTTTTTGAGAGTATAAGATTAATCCTCCACTTAGTGGCTTTATTGCGCATAACAACCATTACCAAATATACTGATTCTCCATGTCCATTTGCTGACAATGAGCCGAACTAGTACGTGGTAATTACACGCCTCAAAATTATACGC
>JABUQX010048138.1:72500-76229 GCA_015478945.1 Trachelipus rathkii
AATTTTTTTTTTGTTTTTTTTTAACATATTGGTAGTATATCATATAAAATATGATACTAACAATGAATTTCAGTGGTGATGAACGTGATTCAAATAAAGTTCGAAATACCGGAGGAATGATTTAAAATTCCGTATTAAAATCAATTATATTTTTAAAAAATGAATATCTCAAAAAGTACGTACTAGTATACCACTTATCAGAAAATCACCAATTACATATTTGAAACAAGCCTATTAAAGGCTTATTACATAAAAATGTAAAAAAAGGCAAAAAAAAAACAAAAAAAATTTTTTTTCATAAATTGAATAATATCTCGAAAAGTAAGCGACACTTAACAGAAAATAACTCTAATGTACAATATTTGGAATTCAGCGTGTAAGCTATATTAAGCAAAATTGTAAAAATGAAAAATATAATATAAAAATAAAAAATTAAAAAAAATAAAAAAATTTAGGGGGCTCGACCCGACGGGGGGGACATAGAGGGGGGGGTGACGTTTTCCATACTACCGTAGTATAGGGGATAGTGAGGGCGGAGGAAACCCTACGTACGTACATATATCCTACAAAATATACCAAAGAAGCGGGGGTTCGGCGGAGACCCTCCCCGGAGGGGGAGGAATATATGTACCTACACTATATATATTACTGTCGTTACGCTACCGGAGTGACCGAGAGACCCCGACTCCTGCAATCTTTGCGGTTTTTACCCTTGGGTAATTCCTTTAGGTTAAAAAAAAAAAAAAAATTAAAACTAGACAGCAATGATCGTAAAATATACGTAATCTGGTCTATTAGTATTTTATGAATTCATGTTTTTCACCTACCTTTAAATTAACTATTAGTGAATCATAACTAGAAATATAAAAAAAAAAACAAAAAAAAAAATCAAAACTGAACCAAGCGTAAATTACATTAAACAGGTTCTATATATATATATATATTGATATATATATATATATAATTAAATATATATAGTATATATATATATATAATATAATGATATTATATTATTATATATATATAATATATATATATATATATATATATATATTATATATAACATATATATTATATATATATATATTTAATGAATATAATATAATAATAGATAATATATATATATATAGATAATATAGTAATTTATTATTATATATATATAAGTATATAATATAGTATATAATATATATTATATTATTATATATATATTGTTTATAATATTAATATAAATTAATATATAGTAATATATATATATATATACTAAGTATAGTATATATATAGTTATATATATATATTATGATATATATATTATGTGTGTGTGTGTGTGTGGCGGGACGGGTATGGTGGGACGGGGTGTATAAGTTTCTTTTAATGAAAGAAAAAATGTTTTGTGTGTGTGTAGGTGTGTGTGCGTGGTGTGTAGGTGTGTGTGTAGTGTGTGTGTTGTGTGTGTTGTGTGTGTGTTGTGTGAGTCGTGTAGTGATGAATTATATAGCAGTAACTTGCAAAAACTCATATATTTATTTTATGATGTTAAAAAATTTATATTGAAGATATAATAAGTGAATTTTTGTTTGATAGTGGATTAAAAGATTGATGTTGTTATACGTATATATAAAATTATTGATTTCTGTGCGAAAGCTTTTTTAAGATAACACAAATCCAATCCCAACAATATAATGATATATAAGAATATACAATTAAGTATAATGTATATTCTTACGGTTCCTTGAGTTTTAGCCTTGAAGAAGAACTATTAAAACAAAAGGAAAAAATATTCAAGGATTCCAAGTGGCAACTTGGTAAACCCCTTTTAAACTAACTAACAGAAGTAAGTTATAATGTTCTTTACCCACTTCAAATTATTTATGTACAATCTGGTATCAGTGTGAGCCTCTAACAAATTCATCAAGTCAGGAAACGAATAATTTACTGAGGTTTCCTAGCTTTGTCTTTACGTGAAAAAGATCACCAGTTCGGTTTGCAGAGTTGCTAACCCCGTATTTAACTAATGTAAATAGACCAGTATATTTTAGTTCCTCTAACGACAGAATAAGAAGACAAGAATCACATACCGGTACTAGTAGTTCGGTAAGGGAAACAACAGTCAGTGATAGTTAATTTGTTTACTAGTAGTTAGAAGTAGAGAGAGTATCTTCAAGACAGAAGGAGATTACATCAATTGGGGATCCTGTTTGGCGATATGTTATGCGCTATACCCAAGGCTGAGATAAGATTCGAAATTCCTGAGAAGTAAATGAGTTAAGTTTTCCTTCATACAGTAGGGTAACAAGAGTATTTACCAATACTTCCTTCCAGTACCGATCAAAGTAATTATTGAATTTCGTAACAATAACGAGACGGTCATTCAGAGTTTTAATTTAATTTTATATAATATATATTGTGAATTAAGTATAGATATAGATTTTAGGGTATTTTAAATTAGGGTGTGGTTGTTTGAGGCGGGGTTTGGAGCTTGAGGTATTGGGAAGTGCCTCAGGTTGTGGGATCCCGGTAAGCGTGCAGTCAAATCAAGTGTGGGAATAGTAGAAAGTAGAGTGGTGAATAAGAGGGTCAGGATAAAAGAGAGTAAGGAGGGTAAAGAGATTGGATGGGTAAAAGAGATTAGATTAGAGTGGGTTGTATGAATGTGAGAGGGATAAATGAGGATTTGAAAAGGGGAGAAGTGGGGTTAATGTTCGAAGAAAAAAGGTTGGATGTGCTAGGGTTGACAGAAACAAAGATGGAAAGGATAGAAGGAGTTGGACTTTGGAAAATTTAAGGTATGATTTCGGGGCTCTTTCGAAAACCTGTATCAGAGCTCAGATGGCCAGCAGTGGTTCTAGTCGCTGTAAACTTAACTTTAAATTAGTGGGTAGGACACATAAGACTTGTTATTACGTAAAATGAACCTCAGAGTTTTTGTTTATACGGGATAAGAAAGAATTTAGACCATTTTAGTAAATAATTATAAATTATTAGTGGTTTTGTCAAAAGTTCTGGTCGAATAGTGGATTGAGTTCTGATTGCAACTTTAATGTGGGGTATTAAGGAAACACTCATAAATGATAGAATTATTGTGGGGGAAATGTGGGTTTTTATATGCGACCAGAGGTTTATTGCACTCCATGTTAATATTATGGGAGCGATGGGAGCCAGGAGGATTGAGACCCGAGAAAGAATTTTGGATATGTGATGTTTTCTATGAATGTTGCGGATATGCATTGTTTTTTGACGTTTCGTTGGTAATGCAATCAAAATTTGTTTATTAGGCAAGGTTTGATGTATTGCAGTGAGCGCTTGGGGTATTAGAGTTATCTAAAGAGAGGAGAATGGGGCGAGTGAGATTTATTTGAAAGGAAACGTTCGGATAAAAAGTTGGTGAGGTATTGTATTGGGAAAGAATGATAAATTGCAAGAAAAGAATTCCTTGTTTAACGATTTTATTCTGTATATAAATTGTGTCAGATTGATTTATGGATCAGCAAAAAATTGTATACGTTAGTGGAATAGCTGGTTTCAAGAAATTAAGTTGGAAAATCACATTAATATACAGTGGATACGAGAAGGATTGATTGAGAGGATATACGGGGGAGAAGAGCTGCGAATATTGGATTATGTTGTATATATAGAACAGCGATAGGGTTGAGGTGAGATTACTAGATGTAATTATAAAAGTGTAACATTTTGGCTAGTCAGATATAGTGGGGCTTATTTTGTCAGTGGGGT